>DWEJ01001354.1:0-13245 GCA_018245835.1 Mysoria sejanus stolli | reverse complement strand
GGATATTTTGCAGCTCTTCTGAGGGCAGCATTTTTCTTTCGGATAAGGAGCCTGACATCGAGGGGCAGTTTCCGGTTATTCACCTTGACCACCTTCTCGTTATCGTATGTATGTATGTGAATAACTTTATTTATACAAACGCAAGAATACAATGGTTAGCGTGATTCAGGGCGCGCGTACGTATGCCATCTAGTACGTACTTGTGAAATTAAACAACTCATTGATTAGATAAATAGCGCCATTTTCAATGGAATATTTTAACATTACCAAAAAACAGACCAAAACAGTTTTATAAGCATAGAAGTTAATTACTAAATAAATATAGTGTAAAAAACGAAAATAAATGTAGTTTAAACTATGATTGATAATGTGAAATGAAAAATAGTTTACACTTATACACAAAGATGGCTGTATCACTTGCTTTGCTTAATACTTTGTAGATGGCACTATATCACATAATTTAAAATTACCAAAAAACAGACCAAAACAGGTTTATAAGTATAGAAGTTAATTAGTAAATAAATATAGTTTAAAAAAACTAAAATAAATATAGTTTAAATAACTAAAAAACAAGCTTTACATCGAACTAAAAAGTAAAGAATAATTTAAATAAAGGTAGGAAAATAAGAGTGAATCAAAAATATAAGTATAATTGTAAAAAAAGCGTGGGGTGCTTCATGTCACCAATTTTTTCATTTATATATTCAGCACCCGCCGCTGTTTTTACAATTATATGTACTTATATTTTTGGTTCACTCTTATTTTCCTACCTTTATTTTAATTATTAGTTACATTTTAGTTCGATGTACTATAAAGCGTGTTTTTTAGTTTTTTTTAACAATATTTGTTTTATTTTTTATTTGTATTTACGGAGTATAGGTAAGTGCTCGGTAAATGGTAACAAACTCACCACTTTTTCCATAATGGGACGTAAACGTAACTGGTGAAACGTTTGAGTGCAATTCTCTGCCTAACTGTTCGGGGATTACAGGCGTGATGTTTTTTTTATATTTATATGATTTGCTGGCTATTTGTTAAGTCCAAACAAAGTAGAACTAACAGAGGTTAAATGTCTTTTCAGCGAGAAAAACGGCCTCATCACGCCTCCCCAACAGAATGGGGGCGAAGAGTCTCCCCCGCCTGAGAAGGAGCGGGCCGACCAGGAGGACTCGGAGAAACGCCACGCGGGCCCAGTGCCACACTGCGCGGAAGGCCCCAATGACGACCTCTACGCGATTCCGGTCAAAATGAGACCTAAAAAGGAAACCCTTCCACCCGGATGGGAAAGACATGAAGGTATGTAATTATTAGCTGCCTTCTTAAAATAATTACGAAAATGGGTGGAAAGATCTTACGCTTTTTACGATTTTCGTATCAAAGCTTTACCAGAAACCATACTTCATACTTTATGTACGTATCTTTCAAAAAATATTTTATTAGGACGGCTAAAAATCAAACCAATCATGTCACTATATTTACCAGTATTTCTCTTTCAGATAACGACGGTCCATATTACTGGCACATAAAGAGTGGCACGATCCAGCGAGAGATACCCAGGATGCCGCCCATCGACGCCAGGGAGTCCAGGATCTCCATGGTCCGCGACTGCTCCAACTTGTCCGAGGTAAACAAGTATGAAGGCAACGTGATGAACACGTCAGTCACCAGGAGCACCACGCACGGCGCCCTGGACCACGTGGACCAGGAAGCGGAGAGGAAACGGAAGGAGGAGGTCGCATACAAGTAAGTTTACAATTCACGGTAGTATTTGTTCCAGAACGATCTTTTAAAGTTGCTTAGAAGTTGCTTAAAGATACTTAGAATGAATAATATATGGAACTTCATTTGCATTTCTTTGTCTTTACTGGGAAGTTGTTTAAAAATAGAACGGAATGAAGTTTGGCAAAAATCTAACCTCTATTGCTTGCTACTGTTTAATGTTTTTATAATAAGATTAAACGCTTGTTTTGCGCAGCTTATTTGACAGTCAGTGCTGTCTGACAACCTAGGACATAGAGTTATGATATGACTTCGTCGTGTGTCCGCAGACGCCGCAGCTTCCCCGCCCGTCCGGAGCCAGACAACGGGCGCGCGGTGCGTTTCTTCGTACGCTCTCTCGGCTGGGTGGAGATATCCGAAGCCGACCTCACTCCGGAGCGGTCCAGCCGCGCCGTCAACAAGTGCATCGTGGACCTGAGTCTCGGCCGCAACGATCTGCTTGATCAAGTCGGCCGTTGGGGTGACGTGAGTGTTCGCAGATGCAAGTTTAATACAGCAACGGGATAATTATTTCTTTCTTTATTTTTGACCAACAATTTATTTTCTGATAAATCAATGGTGAAATATCTTTGCAGCCGATAAAATGGTCAGTCTCAAAATAGGAATAAAATTTCAAAAATAAATGCACATATAAGATTCGATTGTAGCAGCATCGATATTGTACTTATGTTGTAGGCAGGAGGATAATTATAAAATACGCACAAAGGCAGCGTTGTGACGTATTTCTCAGAAGTATATTAATGATAATTTTGTATATAGCTTAATACAATAAGATGCAATTTGCAGGCAATGAACGAATGTCTATTATTCAGGCAGCTAAATTTCATCTGTTTCAAAATATTCAGGGCAAAGACCTATTCATGGATTTGGACGACGGCGCCCTTAAACTGATCGACCCGGAGAGTCTGAACACACTGCACACGCAGCCCATACACACCATCCGCGTGTGGGGGGTGGGCAGAGACAACGGACGGTATGATACTATTAAAGCAAACAGTCTTATGTGCGGTGACGCAGTAAATTATACTTTTATTAAATATCTTAATCATTTCATGAATGATACACATACATACTTTTATGACTTGAATTCATTTGCTCTTTTGTTGTTCAAAATGACTAATAAGATCATTTTTCAAAAACGCTTTCCCGGAGCAGTGAACGGTATGTAAAGTTTTTAATATAAACTTTAAATGATTAGTCGATATTATCTCATGATTTTTTGGTTAAAACAATTTTTTGTAAAAATTTTAACACTTTTTACTCTTTGGTACAAGCATGACATTATAATATATTCGCACCATCCAGTCTTGCTCTTCAGTACTTTTATACAGACATTACATTTTAATATATTCGCACGAGTTAGTCACCGTTATATTAAAATCCAGTGCCTCCATCGCTCATAATGCCCAACGAAGGTATGTGGAGATCGTTACATTTAAATAGTACCGAGAGCCGCAAACAAGTGCCGCTAAGTGTCAAAGTCAGTGTGACCGGTGGCAGGGACTTCGCGTACGTGGCCCGCGACCGCGCCACGCGCCGCCACATGTGCCACGTGTTCCGCTGCGAGGCGCCCGCGCGCTCCATCGCCAACGCGCTGCGCGACATCTGCAAGCGCATCATGATCGAGCGCTCGCTGCAGCCGCCGCCGCGCCCCACCGACCTGCCCGCCGCGCGCCGCGCGCGCCCTCTCTCCGGTGCGTGCCGCTTATAAGTCATTTAGTCAGTAAATTTAGTATTTCCTCGAGTATAGCTATTATTGATAAACTACGTGGACCATTTACAGTCATTTATTCAATCCGTAAATATAACAGTAACACTAAAAGTCGAACTTTCTAGAAGGTTAAAGTTACTATTGATAAACCAACATGGGACTTACGATCAAGTATAATACCTACTATAATATTAACGCGATATAACATTGCCACTCCGTGGCTGCAGGCGCGTCGTTCCCGACGCCCATGGAGGAGCCGCGCAAGACGGTGCGCGCGCGCTACCTGGGCAGCGCCGAGGTGCCGCGCGCCACAGGCATGGACGTGCTCAACGACGCGCTGGAGCGGCTGGCGGCGGCGCGCGCGCCCTCCGCCTGGCGGCCCGTCGCCGTGGCTGTGGCGCCCTCCATGATCACCATCACCGAGGAGGGGGTCGGTTCATGACGCACGAGCGCTTCACGTGCTTGCACGTCAGACAGAACACGCTTTTGTGACTGTCCTCATTATTATGAAAAAAGGACAAAAAATTATATCGCTTAAGCTATATGTATTTATTATTATATTCAACATTAAAATTAACTGCACTTTCAATATAGAATAATTCTAATAGATACCTTACGTAAACGGGCTGATGCGGTTCGGTTTCCGCAGTCCGCTCTTAGGATGGTCGAGGCTGCATACACGACGTGGTGTGTGCAGGAGACGAGCCCGGTGGTGGAGTGCCGCGTGCGCTACCTGTCGTTCCTGGGCATCGGGCGCGACGTGCGCCGCTGCGCCTTCATCGTGCACACGCCGCAGGACCAGTTCGTGGCGCACGCCTTCCACGCCGAGCCCTCCTCCGGCGCGCTCTGCAAGACCATCGAGGCCGCCTGCAAGGTCCAGCAGCATCCTTATCATCATTAGCCTCTTCCGATCCATTCCGGAAAATAACTCTCTTCTGACAGCGTTCACTTGTTGTTCTCCCACTAAGCATGCGAGTTGAGCATCTTGAGATATAAATTACTTACCAACGCTAATAGCGCAGGTAGGTAATTTATACTCCGAAATGCGTAGTAACGCTCAAATACCTTCTTTCTGCACTATTACTGACATGGAACACTTAATCACGATCAAAGATTTATGCTTCAGTCAATTATTATGCCTTAAACTGGTTATTGAATTGTATGAATTTGATTAGAACGATGTGGAGAATCTTATTCTAAATCAAACATTCCGGGTGAAATACAATGTCCGGGATCATATAATACATTATCGTTCGGAAATGCTATCCTACTGTGGAACACATATATGAGCGTGAGCCGTCGCTGCGCAGCTGCGGTACCAGAAGTGCCTGGACGCGCACGGCGGCGCGGCGCTGGCGGGCGGCGCGCCAGACCCGCAGCGCGCCTCGCTGGGCGCCGCACTCAAGTCGCTGGTGGGCTCGCTCACCGGCCGCCGCGCCTCCTGAGCATCCGCCCACCCCACAGGTATGTCTAGGTGGACATACCTGGGCCGCTGCGCCCACAAAAACCTTAAAACGGAATCGTGAAGTGTTTGATACGAGTGTGTCTCGAGATATTGTAATTCCTTTATAATTCATATCATTAATACATCGAAGCGATCATTCGTTCCTCTATCGGACACTGGCCTACTTCCAGATTGGAAAGAGCTAGAATCATAATTGGCTAATTACATGTTGACAGGCTTCGTATGCCTTCTCGAATGCTATCCTAATAAATGAGAACCACGCCGTGTTGTGTTGCAGGCGACCCTCCCCGGCCCGAGCAACCGACATCGTAGTGCAACGCCGCGCACGCTCGCTTGCAGCACACCGCCCCTGCACTGCCATTGGACAGCGTGGCTCAGGTTGATCACTAATTACACGCCAAAATATCTATCTAAATGACCCCAACTTTCAACAAAAATACAACACGCATCGGTTTTAAAAATACAAGATACATTTTTCCGATACATGTTGTATTTTTAAGTCCAATTAATTAACACACCATTGTTTTGATGCATGTTGTATTATTATGTTAGGACGCGTGGTGTACGTTTAAACCATTTATTGTTTGTATAGCGAATACATTTCGTCATAGCTTCAATTACATTGGAACTGTATTATTGTAAGTGAATAAATTGTCCAAAGTTGTTCAGCATTAAGTCACATTTGTTAAGAGTACACAAAATATGCTACCATTTTATTGCAACTTGTATTGTTGGAGTAACAGTAAATGAAAGATATATCCAAATAAAAAATACAAATTGTTCAAACAAACGCCATTAAATATTAAGGCTTTGTGTATATATGTTGTATTATTTGCGACAGCATTAATTAAAAATAATATTGAAACAATGCGAACGTCTATTAATTGTAAAAATATATAAGTGTAATCGCATTTCGTGTATTCAAAGAGCGATGTATTTGGAATTTTATCGGTGTGCTTGACTTACATTTATGACAATTATTTTGTGTTGGGTGTATTAGTGGAGGTAGTAGTATTAGTGAAGGGAACTTATAAAATAAAATTTTATTCAGCAATAGTTATAAGTACATGTATGTTGGTATTTTAACATCACGTCAGGTCCCTTAACGGGTAGGCAGAGAGCACTTAGTGCCAAATATCTCAATCCTCGCAGACCTGTCGTGCTTCTTCTATGATCACATGTATTTATATATTATAATATAATAAATATGTAAGCCAAATTACACACAACTGCGAATAGACTATATAGATAAAATGTCATTGTTTTGTTTACACATTCCCTATGACAGATCCAAAACCTTTTAAACTAGATCACTTATGATCGCGAAAAATTTGAAATCATGATTAGTTCTTTGAAATAGAAAGTTCTGATGCATCAGTGCAGTACAATAAGGGTAAGATTACAACCAGAAATTATTACAATGTATTTCAAATTCCAATTAAATTTTTGGGGCTGACAACACATACATATTTGATTTCAATGAGTCACTTACTTGAATCGTTCATTTGAGAACACTAAAAACAATAAATCTGGCAGAAATTAAATGGAAAATAAATATTAATTATTATTTTTCCACCATAAGTAAAGATACCATAGATTTCCATAATATTTTCACCATACGTAAGGATTAGACAAATGGAAAGGCTGAAGTTGTCTTATGTTCAGTTTTGCTACAGCAGTTCAATAAACATTCCAATTAATGAACACAATATAAAACATGCAATTGGTTGATTATTATTATTATTATATATTCCTCATATATTTGTACGTTAAGTTTTGATGTTCTCAATAAATAAAGTTTTTATTGATCAACTATAAATAAAGTAGTTTAATAATTATTACGTTTTGATATAAAAATATGAGTTTTTTAAAATTTTCTTATCATCTAATCGTTTAGATAGTTAGATATTATTTGATATATACTATTATTTTACTAAGAGTTGTAATTACATTATTATTAAATGATAAGTTTTTAACTATTTTAGTATATTTTAATCATAATGCGAACGTGTAATAAGCAATAATGAAAAATAACAGTATATACAGATGTATTATTAAAATTTAGTATTTATTAGTTTCCATTTTGTATATAATGACCAAATCTATTCGCAAAAGTATTATTATTCACATAAAAATATTATTCTTCTGTAGATCTTTTATATTTCGCATTAGATTCCTGTTCATTGATTAATTAAATCTTCTTTAATTAAATTTATATAGATTTTTACTCGACCATTAAGTCACATATTATTTAACTTTAATGCTTTTATAAAATTTCAAAATCTACAATGTTCAGAAAACATTAAATTATTCTCTGGGCAAGTTAAAATCAATTTAAAAATAATAACATATTTAACATGATTCGATTTTTTTAAAAAACATTCTGGTTTTAACCTACATTTTCTTTGTACAAGTATTAATCTGATTTTCTGTATATAACTTTTATACCCAACGCCTATCTCTACATTTTTGAATAAATTTGAAATTTCCAAAAAGGCTTTTCATGAAACACTAATTACTTCAGACCATTTCTAATATTTTTGCTTATTACTAAAAATACTTGAATATTAACCAAAATTGATTACGTAATTGTTCCGTGAAATAACTGTTAGTTACCTTACTAGTCGATTGTGTGCTTTTGTAAATTATACGCCATCTTTTATATTAAGTGTGTAGTTCTATCAATATGTATTTAAAATGTCGCGGCTATAATATATTCGTTCTGGAATTGTGTCCGAATGGAATCGGGTTAGGTATATAAGTATTATGTACCTAGATAGAGTAAGGCTTAGAATCATGATTTAAATGTAAGTATATAATCGTTTATAGACGGTATAATTAGTTTGAGTGATTTATAAGACGTTTATAATACTTATTTATGACGACAGCATTATTTTTATTAGTGTCAACACATCCTAGTCCGTTTAAGATTTTTAAATATCGAACGTGTGCTCGTATTTGACGTTTTAGTTTTTTACTGTTATTATTATTTTGGTATTTATGTTAAATTTTGTTGTGCATTTAATGATATATAATTTTGTATGTAGTTACTTTAATATGTAAATTAGGACGATGATATACTTAAGGTTGGATTTTGTAATCGATTACGTGAGATCGGATCCGAGGGGATTGTAAATAAGTTAACTAAATGGAATTCGATTAAACATAGAGGAGTGATGAAAAGGCTTTTCAGCTGGACCGAAGACACTTAACTGGTGTCTTTGGAAAAGCTGGGAAATAAAGTGAGCACGGTATGAAAAATTACAACACTTAGGGCGGATGCAGGTAAGAACGACGCGATTTTGAAACAGCTGTTGTGGTGTGGCATGTTAAATAACTGATATATATTTGGTCTTTTTAGACTTACATATATGCTCTGATCGCTGTGTGACTGGCTCCAATACGACGCCTGAAACCGGATCGGGTCGGTTGTGCCTGTTTTCACGATAAAATGGCATTTAGGAGTGTATGCACTGTTTTACTGTCGATGCCGCATCCGCCCATAATCTTTTGCTTGGAATTGGTCGTAAATGTTGGATAAAGCTTAGTATTATATACGTATTAAAATAGGTCCCTACACTTTAGACAGAGTTTATTTTTGGCTTAAGCTTGTATAAAATACGTATTGGATCGCGGAAGAAATAAATATTTTTTGTATATCACCGCATTGGGTAGATATATGATTATTGAAAAAGAAATATTCATATATTTATGGTGTTTAGCTTATATTTAGCTTTTGAGCGTATTGTCGTACTTTTCAGTACATAAAGTTTCTATATTTTATAAAATATAACAGTTCCCGTATGTATTTTATCCCTACAGAACTGTTTGTTTGCCGGTTTGGCTTAATATGGAATCTTTATATACAAGTTATATGCAAGCCTCAAATTAATAAGGGTGTTTGAAAACTGAGCTTTCGATTATTATATATTTGTATTTAAAATATGTGTCCACATTCATATATTTCACGTAAGCTAACGCCTTGCATCCAATGCCGCTGCCATAATAATTAAACAAAATGGCTGCTGGTTTTGGCGCAGGTTGCCGGGTTGGGAGCTTACAGAGAAGCAGTTCTTTCTTATATATTAAAATTATGTAATATTAAGAGAGACAATGTACAGAGCGAAGTGGGACCCACGCAAATGATTTTATTCGAAAGCGTTCCAAAACAGCCATGAACGGTAATAATGAACATTACTATAACAGTTGTATTTGTATTTGGAGTGTTTCTGTGTCTATACCTATTGTTAGAACGTTTGTTTATGCGTAGAGGGAGTTAATAGCATAGCCTTTTTTTGGAACCTACTATGGACAGTCACTGGTGTGATTTTGGATGTGTAGTGACAGTAGGTACTGGTTTCTGTGGCGTTAAGATAATTTTTTGTATCTCGAATCTAGGATAAGGCATTCTGATTATACTTCACAAATTAGCTTCAAATATACAAGTTACAAATAAATTTTAGAGGTCAATGTTGCTTCTCATAATATAAATACAGTATACACGATACACTATACTGTTCTATTATTCGTAAATATAATACTATTCACAAGTTAATGTTAAGTGATTTGAAGTGTCATTGTTTGTCTTGGATTAAAGAAATATTGTGATTCGTGTTATATGTAAAAGGTACCATATTCGTGTTATATGTCAAAGAAGTGAAATCTCGGTTTTAGTATACTGTTGTATTGTTAAAACTTTCATCACGTACTCTTTGTATACTTAGATGTATTTCAATATTTATACATTATAAGACCACCCAACAATCGAATCTAATCAAAATATTTCTTTGATATGAGTTCTTTATACAACATAATCTTGATATTAGGGTGTTGCACACGATCGAGCGAGCGTGTCTTCTCAATTGTGTGCAGCGCTTAGCCGCAATAGATGGATTGCAAGCTTTGACTGCCTTTTATCGGAAGAAGTATAGTGGATATTTTCTAAAAAAATATGTAAACGTTTATAAGGTAGTTAATAGATAGCTTCGGATTACAGTTTCCAGCTCACCGTTGGATGCTCGAATATGGGAGTTATTGTGAAACGTCATCGCTTTGACAGCTTAAAAGCCTTAAGATTGTGGCTTTTAATAAATAATTTTGTGAAATTAATAAAAAAATATTAACTTACCTTCGTGTTTTTTCTTCATGTGTCTATCTATATCTGATGCAATTCTAGGGAAAATTTAATAAGAACCATAGTATAATTTAATAAGAACCATTATATGTATATCTTCTTTCATTGCAATACTAATCTTTGCGGAGCTAACCAGCACACAAAGGATGTGTAAAGGGATTATAAATATATAACACAACATATCAAAAGGGAAAATTAATATTTTAACATTAGAATGCAACATTCAATTTACAGTCGCAGTATTATATTTCCCCAATACGCCTTTACTACTGGCCAAATAGACAAAATAAAATACAAAAATATAAATAAAAATAAAAACAACACCGTATCTATTAATTATAAATATTTATTCAATATTACATTGGGCATAATTTGGAATTTCGGCTCAAAAAACATACACATCTTCATAATAATAACGCAACATCTATAAAGTAGTTATACGGGCCTTACATAAATAAACATCTTCAGTTTCCGGTATTAAAAATAAATCGACCGCTCACTCTGCGTGTACACTGCACAGCAATGTACGGACATACAATACACATTTTCATTCAATTTACATAATTATTCAATAAAGGAAATTTTTGTTTCTATACATATTCTATAATATTATCTCTGTCTGTACAATGTATAACACAAGAGATAAATTTGAATTCATTTCATAAAAAAGGCTTATGTCACTTTTGATGCACGTCACTAACAAGTCGTCCACACTCGGCACGCATCTTCAACGACTCTACAAAAACAAGAAAAGAAGCATTTTCGTACACAAACCATTCACCAACAACAAAGCGGTACAACATAACGAAGAAAGAAAAAATATAAGAAAGTCGAATTGAATAATTGGTGTGTATAATTATAACTCAATTAAATTTGTCAATGTATAATTTCTGATTCTGATATACAAACAATAAGATACGATGTTGTTAGAATGTCCCCCGTAGGCATTAATAAAATTGGAAAGGAATTGATTGTAACTAATTAGCTGAGTCTAGAACGTTCGAAACGAAATTCTACTACAGAAAAAAGAAAAGACCACACGCTTGTACGACGCGATGGTGTCTGATTAAATGAAAATGAAGTTAAAACGTGACATAGTTTGTTCCTGAAATTGAAATATTTATAATATATATTTTTTTCTATGACGACACCTTTATAATACACACTAACTCTAATCGTGTCATTGTAATATACATAGATAGAGACTTATAAGTTATATACAATTCATTCTCTTCAAAATTAATACGAATTAAAAACGTATACAGCTGAATGGAAAGAAAAACAAACAAACCAACACATAATATAAATTCACATACGCACGTGGAGTCACACACACACACACACACACGCGTACAAACATAGGTACCTATTTATACAATCAATTAATAATTGTGTGTTTAAAAAGAATCGTGTAAAAACTATTATAATTATACTAACAATTTATACAAAATACGTGTGATTTATACATGCCTAGGATGATTTATATGCCTATATCAAAATCGAACTCGCAGTCTGCAACGTGCATGACGTCAATGGTACGGCTCCACCGGTGGGCTTCATATATGAAACACGCGACTGTCAAGTACTCTTGTTTAAACGAAAATTTTAAACGACTTATTTTTAATTCAATTTCAATGTTTTTCAGTCGGGCTAGGAAAATTATTTCTAACTTTCCACGCTCCAGTTCTACCACACCTGTCCAGCCTCTTGGTGCCCAGATAAGGCTTAACGTTTCACAATAATACACTAGAGAAAAAAAAACTATTCACAACTGACTTTTGAGTATTTTAAAATAATTCGTTTAGTGCTACAAATAATCTCAACGTGGACCATATTTATTTCATCATTGTCATTAATTTGTCCGTTGCTAGATACGGGCCTCCTCTAAGAACGAGAATGGTTCAGGATCATAGATTTACGAGGATTCAGAATAATAAGAGTTCAACATGAAAGTACATAGCTGTTTGCGATATAGTCATAACTTCATTTAATAGTATAAGTTCTTTTAACAGTAAAATTGTAACTCACATAAGTTAACCAGACACCTTACTATGATGACACGGTAGCGAGGTATTGACTGCATAAAATGTATTACGTTTGCTGCTATAATATTTTTGTTTTATTTAAGTACTTATAAAAAAATTCACACACGTATCTAACGACAACTTGATTACTCTCTGTACTGTAGGCTTTAGAGGGTGGAGTGGTGACAGAAGGGGTTGCATTCCTCGCAAGTGACGAGTTGATTTCTGCGTGTTGTAACGATGTGAATTTGTATATATCCAGATGGAGCGGTACCATTAGAAATGCTTCATATGTCGATTTCGTGCAAACGGTTTTTAGGTTTTAAAAACAAGGCAGTACGAATCAAAATCGTTCGCACGACGCCCGACATATAGTTTCGACAATTTTAGCGCCACAAAAACAAACGTAATTGGGAATACACACATAATTTAATTTTACAATTATGTATTGTGTTTTTTCTTAGTTCTAGTCAGTAGTCTCAAAAGTCGACTTGTGAAATAATTTCCAAAAAAATTCCACATTTATTTTACGTTTATAAAGATTTCAACATAGACATCTCCAAATAGAAAAAAAGCTAATCATTCGCTTGATTAGACTTTGATTTAAAAAAAAACATTTATTTTTAATATATTTTGAAAAAAATATGCATATTCCCTTTAATAATAAAAATGTGGTAAGTGATCAGTCTGCGAACGGTATTTTCGGGTCATATTTTTATGTGTACATTTGTTTTTTTCTTTTGAAATAAATGTATCCCGGAGACCGATGACAATAATTCAATTAAATATCCTAACGATTACACTTGAACATGGACACCGTCAACCTGAAACCGAAATTAGAACATATATAAAATATAACAACACGCCTGTAATTCCAGAACAGTTAGTCAGAGGAATGTCGTACAGCCACCACTAGATAATGTAAGTTAGAGATATTCAATAGTGCTTGACCCCGGATTTGAACACAACACTCGATTTATTTATTAATCTTTCACATAAAAAGTTTAAAGCCAGCATTAAAACAAATCTTTGTAAAAAAGCATATTACAAAGTAGATGATTATTTAAATGATAAACATGCTTGGTGTCATGTAACTCCAGCTCCGCAATGAATTAGCTCATGTTCTGAATTT
>DWEJ01001353.1:0-13245 GCA_018245835.1 Mysoria sejanus stolli | reverse complement strand
AGCCAAGTTTTATCACTTTAAGCAGAGTCATGTTAAAATCATAGTTATTATGTGTGAGTGCCAGTAAAATTTTATGCATTAAATTTACACTAAAAACTCCGTAAAATCCAGGCTAATAAAGTTATCGAAAATATTACATTCCTTATCCGTTAACATTTTATCATTAGCTTAATATTATAAAGGCGACATTTTATATTCGTGTTCGTTCATTTTTTTCTACGTAGGTACTATGAATTAAAGAATATTTAATTTTAATAAATTTATATTTTAATTATTAATTTTCTATAAAAACTCTATTGAATTTGTTGATAAGACGGTAATATCACAAACTTAAAACTGCTTATCATACAAACCATTTGGAGAAGTTTTAAAATGTATGACCAAAATTTCTCTTTGCGTCTTAATTTTTTAAGACGGTGCGATATGCGGAACTCATAATATTGAGGTAATTGTAAGAACCTGTTAGAAATCGCCAATAAATATTGCATACAGTAAGCTTGGCGTCGAGCAAGGCAATTTGACCGAAGCCTCTCTATGTACAGTAAGTAGGTGTCAGTCTGCCCGCATTACCCGCGTAGCATACATCGCAGCGATTGCGATTGGCAGTTCAATCAGACCGCCGCTGTAAATCGCTATCCACTATGAACTGTTTCAAGATTGCTGGCATTTAAAAAGACTGTATTTCGCAACAGCGATTTTGAATATCACTCAGATTTCGTTTCGTAAGAACAAATATGTATAAGTTACATATTCATGTTTATATCGAAATGCGAGTACAGCTGCGCACTATAAATATATAAGCTTTTTCATATAGACTATTAGGTAAACAGCTTGTTTATAAAAATTTTAGTAACGCTAACGATATGGTATTCAATTCTTTTATCACAATGATTCGTAAGAAGCCTTCAAAAGAACGCAGTGCGCTGATAGTTATATATTTGCAAACATAAGCAAACACACAAAGAAGGCTTATAGTGTACTTTGTGTGTGTCCAATATAACAGCCCATTGAAGACGCTGATTGAGTTCCCGTGACCCTGCAGAGCATCAGTGCGTAAATAGTTTATAAAATACTGCACTGATACTAATAACATTTGTTTGTTTTTTATTCAGTACTATACTAAACCTTATATATTTTTTTATATAAGTTACTGGGTCCAATATAATCGAAGCATTTGTTCTAATGGTTATACATACTATAAGAGTACACCAAATTCCGCAGGAATTAACCGCAAAATGGACCATATTTATACAATTAATATATTCTAATGTCCTACAATAATTTCAATATTGTAAAATAACACAAGTGCTTATGCACATACATATATTTTTATGTTGAAAATCAATTCCATAATTTCAAATAGAAGCAGTCGCATTAGAACGTCCAAAGAGAAAGCTATGCTTTGCATGTCCGTTCTATCATTAAGTCGATAACTTTAATGAATCTCTTCAAATTTGCAGCATAAACGTTTATGCTAAGTTGCGCATACGAGATTTTGCTTCCGTATTGAAAACGTATACGAACTCCTTCCGATTTGATAGCCAGAGAACTTTGTATAAACGTTACTTGATATTAGTTTTAAAGGGCTAAATTTATCGGTCATCATAGTATAACAGATATATAACAGATACATAACAGATATATAACAGTTAAAAGTTCAAATCCCGGGTCCGGCACTATTAGATTTTTCTAACTTAGATTTCCTAATAATGCCTCGGAGTATGAATATGTGCCTGGTGTATGGCAATAAGCTTACCACTTAATCGTATTTTATATGTAGTAGGAAGTAAACGGAACAGGTGAAACATGGGAGTGTACAGCCCACCTCCGCCTATCCCTTTGGGGATTACATAAGTGATATCACTTATGGGATATAATTGGACTTTATAATTTTAATGCTCAATTTTAAACATTTACAACTACTTGTAGTTCTAAAGGTGAATTACATATTCTGACAGGAATTTTTAAAAAATTACTCGATAAGGGGAGCGAAATATGCAGTTATGCTATGAATAGTGTTAATTGGACGTTAACTTTCTCCGGCTGTAGAAACTACGTAATGATCCTCTTAAGAAAACTTTTTCTTTGTATAAATTATCTCCCGTTTGTAGTCATTCACGTTACAACTTCGTTTTTATTAAGACAGTAAATAAATCTTATTTTAATTCGTTTTATCGGAAAACCTTGATTTTAATATAATATATTTTTATATTTTTAGTGATAATAAGCCAGACGAATATAGGATGTTCCGTTCTCATGTATTCTTTCTCGTTAGTGTCTTCTAAAGATTAAAGAAATTGTTAAATCCAACAAATACTGGATTACAATTGTAACCCTGACTGTATCGTTTTTGATAACAACAACACAGCTAAACGGTTTTGTTAACATAAATGTGATATAGTTAAAGTTTATATTTCGTTAATTTGTGATTAATAAATTACAGTACGGAGTTTTATTTGGAATTCGGTTGTAGGTACTCACCCCATAAGTCTGGCACGTACACTGACGCTACACGTCTGGCGTATACCACATGATATATTATTAATAGAAGTAAAAATATGTGCGTAATACTTAATAACAATAATAAACGTCATAGACTAATGGACTCATTTGGGAGTGTACTCCACTCCTGTCTTACCTCTTCGTATCGACCAACTAGTGCATAATAGACATAATAGACCGTGTCAAAAATCGGAGGTGTCATTTCAAACACAACACGCTGTCACCGCCATAGTAATTCATTTGATAGACTAATCGCTGGATTGGTTGAGTTCTTAGTTTGAAGGCGAGTCCAAGTTTGCCGTAAAGTCGCCTCACGCAAACAACTAAATTTTGCAATATTTACTTTCATTCACACATTGAAAAAGAAATATTAGTAGAGGGGCATTCATTTTTAGACCGGAAGATCTGTACGTACGTACGTATAGACCTAATAACTTGCTGTATGATGCAATCTTCTCTAATGCTTTAAAATTGAACACCAAACTAACGGCAGGTGAAAATAAATTATCCAAAGAAAATAATCTTACTTACGAGACAAGAAGAAACGTATCTCGTGCCTGACTAGAACCCGTCATCTTCCTCAGCGGGACAATAACTGATGCCATGACTTGTATATTACAAAAACAGTATATATATTATAAGCAGACATAAGCTAGATTTCCCTAGCGGCCTTGAACGTGCGACCTCGGCTAAATTGCGCCCTCACATCACTGCGGGTATTCTATCACTCATAGTCAAAGATCTCTTAGGGTAATCAGTAGTCCCGGCGGCGCACATTGGACGGATCGAAAATTTTTGTAAGAAAAATTACCTTACTGAGAAAAATTACCGTACCATTTGACAAAGACCGTAAAAAACGTAACATGACAACTGTAATCAACGAAGACTTAAGCAAAGGAATGTAAGACATTCTCACGTTTCACCAGTTTCATTATGGAATAGTTGGTGAGCCTATTGCTGTACACCAGGCCCATATCCAGACTCTTACTTTTACTATGGATATTTGTTAGATTTTTAATAACTCTCTAGTAATGGCAAATAATTTGATTTCTGTTAAAGCAATAGGGTCACAACTATTCCATAATAGGACAGTGAACTGAATTGGCTGATCTTAAGAGTGTACTATACTGATCTGCGTACTTCTTCGGAGATTACAGCGTGATACTGCTAAATTTATGCTTTCACGATATTCAAAATAACTTTTAATATATCTAGATATACGTTTATTTAGTATCAAAGCTTCAACCTCTATATTTATTTCGCGAAAGAAGCATGAGTCATAAAACTTATTAATAGAATAACCTGGCACAACATCTAATTTATCTACTTGATGATCATTGTATTAATTTGTAAACTTTGTTTTAATTAAAGCAAGGCTTTGACATATGGTTTAAGTTTAATAACAAACTTTTTAAAACAATTACAGATTATGTAATTTGTCACAATGGTGTAACTATTGAATTCATGATCGCTATTGTCAGTGATTTGGTCGTCTATCCCTTATGCTTATAGCACAGTCAGGTTAGAAGGAGATGTATTTTTTTATAAAATGGAAGTAGTAGACGAGCATGCAGTTAACCTGATTGGAAGTGGCTACTGCCGCCCATGGATATTTGTAATCAACCCCAGATAAGATTAGATTCCTACCTTATGTCGACCACAGATGCGCCTCTACCCCCGAAGACTAAGCTGGAATGCCTCGAAAAAGTATGTCTCCATTACCACACTCTTCAAACCAGAACACAGCAGCGCTTAACACTGCTGTCATAAGGCAGAAATAGGTGTGGCGGTGGTGCCGCCGAAGTCGAACCAAAGAGGGTTCTACTGCCTTTGTGATTGTCATACAAATGCGGTTAACTTTTAACCGACTACAACCGTTCTGTTAAGTATCACGAGCGCTGCGGTGGGTTTGCTCAACTTCGTTGGAAAATAGCGACTCTGTTGAGTAACCGAAGCAGATTTGCGAACCGAGCGCGCGGAGACGAGCTGGCCACGGGTCGCCCTGCTGTCACATAACTATTCGTACCTGTGATGAAATCGTCAAAGCAACAATATTTGCACATGAAATATTTTTAGATATTTAAGTAACATTACGCCTGTAATCCCCCTAAAGGTAGACAGAGAGTTAGTATCCTCACACGTTTCAACAGTTATGGTTAAGTTCTACTATGGAATAGGGAGTCAGCCTATTAGCATATTTACCATACAATGACCACAAATCCTGACTTCGAACCATTAAAAAAAATATCTCAGGACTTCTCGAATGGCAATCACGCTTGTATCTATTAAATCAATTCGATAATCAATTTTTTAATAAAAAAATTAACATAACTTCATGCCTGTAATCTCCGAAGAGGTAGGCAGAGGAATGTACAGCACTCTGTGCTGTGCTATTTTCAATTTTACTGTTGTCAATCTCGTATACAATATTAGTAACATTGGCTAAGATATTTGTTTACTTAACTTACTTTGCAACTTTACAATACTTTGCAACAAAGTTTTTAACAACGATTACAATCAAATTAAAAACTGTATTTTAGTTTTAAAGTCTATTATATAGCATTCTATCCAGCATTGGCCATCTCAGTCAATCCATTGCGGTAACAATCCCTTGTTATAGCAGAAAGTGAAAAGTATTCTTGCTACGGACATCTTTAAAGGAAATACAGAAGCGTGCTTTCTCCTTAGCTGAAGGTTTCTGGCGCTTAAAGGTGAAATAGAGGTAGTTATCAGGACCCTTATTCCTTTCTTTAATTAAGAGTGTTATTTTAGTTTTCGAATTTCATAACTTATGTAAAGGCATTTCTTGTGTTTACATGATCATTAAGATTAATCAAAGAAATAGGAATAGAAATTCAAAATAAATTATGATTTATTACATTCCCTGTAACAAATACTTTTGTATGTCTTTGATCTTTACATTAATTTTGGACGCTTGGAACGTTCAGCACAATAAATGAATATTCTCGAAACATTCGGAGATACTACAAGTTTAAGAGACGTAAACAATATTTTGCTTCTCTGTTTTTCAACTTTGATGAGAATCATATTAATAAATTTCTAATACAAAGTATTTTTATATAAAGTATTGATACACAGTGGAGATAGAGAAATTTAAGAAGCGCACAGAAATAAATGCCTCATCGGTCGAGTGCTTGCAGGCGTGACTGCTGACCGAGAGATCCCGACTTCGAACGCCAGGTCGTGTACTGGATTTTTCTAACTTAGATATTCTAGTTTCGAATAGAAGTTTGAAATCTGAATTTGTGTCCAGTGTATAGCAATAGGATTACCGCCTATTCATACAGTGGGACGTAGCGTGGGACTGTAGGTACTACACTCCTCTGTCTATCTCTTCGGAGTGTACAGGCGTGATGTTACATTCTTAACGAACACGAATAAACAAACAAGATAACTTAAAAGCGTACGTAATTTTATGATAAAATGTAAACGTAATATGATAAAATGTAAAATATCACGCCTGTAATCCTCGAAGAGGTAGGCAGAGGAATGCAGAACACTCCCACGCTTCACCAGTTACGTTTACGTCCCACTATGGAATAGGTGGTGAGTTTATAGCTATACGACGGGCACATATCCAAACTACGAACCACTACTAGAAAATCTAAATTAGAAAAATTTAGTAGTGGCCGACCCGGCAGTCAAACCCGGGATCTCCAACGACCAACAAGGCAGTTCATGATAAAAGGTCGACCGCAAACATAACAACAAAAGCATTTAATTCAAGAAATATTACCAAATCTTGAAATCAAATCCAAACAAACCACGAAACAATCCGCATTGTACATTAAACGAATTAACAGGGAGACGCAGTAACGGGAAAGATAAACGGGAGTAAATTTTAATATTAATTGGATAAACCGTCGGCGTAGTTTGTGGAACATAATCACAATTAGTAGTTGAATATATTTAGCAAGAATAGCTGTGATAACGAATTTGCACAGAGCCGCGACTAGTGAGTTACTTTATTGGGTCCAAGGAACAAGCTCGTTGCGGTCTGCGTCTAATTGCGGAAACAGTTACATATTCCTTGTTCAGGGGTAGAGCTTAAATGGTATTCGCGGTATGGATGGTAATGGTATGGATCGTAATGGTATTCGCAATGCAATTAATTATAGTTGAAACGAATAACTTTAAAATAGAGAAAAGTGTGTTACTTGGGACGCCGTACCGCTTGGAGAAGTGATTATATACGCACAGTGGCTGGCAATGGTTGAAAAAAGTCAAAGTCAGTGACATACTATTGAAAAGACTAATTCGGAAACGGGTTGATAAATTATGATTACAATATCTACGTAAAGAAACGTGACATCACGCTTGTAATCGTTTCACGAGTACGTTTACTTTCCGCTTTGGAATAGAGGGTGAGGTCATTGCCATAAGCCGCTCACATACATACTTTGAATCCAAGTCACTACTAGGAAATTAAGTCAAAAAATCCAATAGCGCCGGCCCGATATTTAAATCCAATCGACAGTCGCATTTACGACCAACGCGACCAACGAGACGGACATACAATAATAATGTAAATTTAAATAATTTAAATTTATTTTATTAAATAGATTTTTTGGACGAAATAAATTTGGAGAAAGACTCAAAAAACGAGATACACAGTTTGGACCATGAAAAGATAGTTGGGGCCGCTGAAGTTAGGGAAGAAGCAGGGTTAGCATCGAAATTGAAACAACTACATTTTGCTAGAACCTCTGATAGAATTTATACGAACACAGAAAATACAATGAAGGAACATAGTTAATCAAAAACTTCTTCGTCGAGTCAGTAGCCAATCGTAAGTGATCAGCCATCGTGGTAAAAGCATTAGTCGTAATATCCAAGATGCGCCGGCAGTATACGGTCGCACTTAATAAGACAATCGCCGCTCGGGGAGGCTCCTTTCATGCACCCCAATTAAAAACTAATGTTGGTTAATATCGTACAAGCCTGTCAACGGCTTAATTAATTTCAAGGCGCTTAATTTTATAAACAACTATCCATAAATACATTACCTGTTTCCATATATTTTAAAAATGACCTACTATTACACAGCGTTTTATGCTGAATTTTCATGTTTTAACACGAAATTAATCATTTAAAGTACAGTTGCGGATTGCATATATTTACAAGTAACGGGCATTGAATTACATTAATTTCGTTTGACTTGTACCACGCCCCACCATCCGCTAGTGCCGACTGTTTAGCAAGTCTAGGAGAGTTCGTTACTCGATTAGGCGCCGGTTAATCAGCGCCTAGTGGCAAACAGAATGTATTCAGAATGAATAACTCGCCTGCATCCCTGTCGGGCCATTTCGCATTTCCTTTGCCTTTAGAAATAATTATGAAGGAGTCTTACTCATCCGCTCCTAGAAACTTTAAGGTTATAAACGTTATAATTCAACTTTAAACATTTTATATGTAGAAAAATACGTATATTTATATGTTTTATTGGTCACATATTTTATTTGCATATTTTTTATTTGCATATTATCTATTTTAATGTATTTTAGTTAACCAAGCTGGATGTCAATGGAACCACTTGACTTCTCCTAGTAATTCCATATTCCTTAAATAAAGGAATATTACGTTTTGTTATTTCATATACCTATACATACATTTATAATTACATAATGTACGTTTTGTACGTTTAAAAATTGTATTTATTTCAAATTAAGTATAACTACTCATAAAAATATAATTTACTTTTAGCTACTTACCATCTGATCCATAGATGGAGGAACATAACTGGTGAATCGTGGGAGTGTTCTACATTTCTCTGCCTACCTCTTCGCGGATTGCAGGCGTGTGTTACATGACTTTTAGCTACTCACAATTAGTTCAAGTTGCTAAAAATATTGTTTTAGAACAATGTCAAAATATTTTGTTTCCTTAATGTGGCCTGTTTTCCTCTTCTCGCTAACTTTTCATCGAAGTTTAATATTTTACGGGCCAACATTTCGAAACTTGAACATTCTATCGTCATATACATAGAACCTTGTTATTGTACCGAATAAAACCTTTTAACATTTCGGCATTATAAATGTAAACATTTCTGGCCAAAATTTAGATTCGGTCCACTTTGAAAGTTAAGTGGCAAATTTTACGTTCATTCCAAATGGTGTCAGCTCTGATACGAAAAAAGAGCAAACAGTCAAGAGGCTGGAAACGAAATCCGCCAAGCGCACTTCACCTAGTTGCATTAATATGAGCGGATCTCATTTGAATCTAGGTAATAAGTACACTTGGAGCGTTCGTAGCGACGACGCTTGCCGCAAATGTTACGTCTGCTTGGTAACACCAGAACCATCTTTAAACGAGTGAACGTAACCAAGATTTGAAGTTAGGTCGTGTCATAATTCGTCACAGACTTTTATGTACCGATATATGGTGCATTAAATTATTTGTATTCAGGATGCACAATACAACTGTTAAAACGTAGAAATACTACAATCTTTTGCCTACCTCTGTGGTTTCATGTTATGTTATATCTTATAATAAAGCCTCCACAAAAGTCACCCATAAATCCACCCATTCCATCTAATTGTACTTTGTGTGGACCGCATAGGCTGGATGTTGACCTCGTGTAGTTGGCGCCAAACCAACCGCCCTTAAATCTTCTGAATCCAGCGCTATCCTATCTTCCCCAATTCATCAGCGTGTCTGTTTCCCCGACCTGTGGTTTTTATTCGACCTGTGACCGTCATTTATCTTTGAAATTTTCTTTTGATTCGAATTGATAAGCCCATCGACGTTATGATGCTGTTCCAAAGCGAATCTAGTGAAGTGATCAATTGATGACCATTCAGTTTGTTAGCAGTTTTGAAAGGGACTAAAGCGTTCGCACAAAGTATTTCTAATAACAATCACAACCGTATTAAAGAGTGAGAGAGGGATCACTTAGAAATAAAATGAACTTGGGAGAAAATCAGAGTACCTCACTCTTCATCAAATAAAAGTGCATAGACTGCCCTAAAATATTGTCATTACAATTATCAATACCATGTTAGTTTTATTATTTACGTAGTGTTTGTGAGGAAAGTATAACGTTTTTTTTATGTTCATCTAATATTTTTGTGAAGAGTAAAGTACAGGCAGGCTTAATTATGATACCATGGCCACTGGAACCCATAAAAATACGAGTAAACATCCGCTTAGGACTTACGACTTTTAATAATATTAACTATCATAAAATCAGTCATTTATTTTAGTTTACTATAATACCCTTTACGACGTCTGTCTGGGGTACTAAACATAAGTATTTCTTGTGTAAAAATGAGGGGCTGTAATGTTAAAATTTCGTCAGGTAGGTACACTTCACGTTACATACTTTTAAAATAAAAATATACTACAACATAAAAATAACACCATAATATACAACATTTTTGCCAGTAAACTGCAAATGAAAAAGTTGAAAAAGTTTTACCATTTCATTGCCCGGAAAAAATATTTCCACCCAGGCCACAGCTGCGCAGATGGCTAGCGTAATAATGACTAAGCCGCGTACGCTCTTTCTACTTTTATTTTTTTAAGTTGATAATTTTAAGAATACAATTTGAACTGCTGTCTAAATGCGAGGTTTATACAAATTTGTCTTAACATCTTTTAAGCAAATACGTAAGAAAAATAGAATCATAGCCAGCTATACACGTTCATAATATTTTAAATCTATATTTAGATCATGTTAAAATTATATTTAGATAATAATGAAATTATATTTAGATTATGTTAAAATTATATTTAGACCAAGTTCAAATTATATTTAGATCTTGTTAAAATTATATTTATCTCATGTTAAAATTATATTCATATCTCGTTAAAAGTATATTTATATACATGTTAAAATTCTATTTAGATTAATTATACGAATTAGATTTAACTTATAAATATACGTTTGGATCTATTGTGTTCACAAAAGAAAGAACGGAGAAATACCTAAGGTAAAATGAGAGTTTGTTTGAATTTTATTTATTTTCTAATTAAGCTATATTACAAAACACAAAAACTATATAAATTGGACAAATGTCGGACTTAATGCCCAGTGGCTAACTTTACCAAGCAGCCTTTAGTGAATTATTAAATTTATTGTTCGTGGCAATAAAATAAAAAAGATATCCCATCAACCTAAAATCATAGGAAAACGACCAAAAGGTAGATTAATAAATGGTGATAAGCATGAGCAATAAAGATACAGCAATACGCTCTCGTTTCACAGCTATATTACCTGATAGAAAGCGAGCTCCAGCATAGCATGTAGCATGCTTACCTGGAAAGTGCCTATTCAATGACACCTTAATTAATTTCAGGTTGTACGAGTCGGGAAAACAGCTAATAGCTGGCTGTTCCACTATTTTGAAAGCTAAAACAGAAACGGTTTAGCAAAACGTTTCGTCTGCACATCCCAAAATATCGGGTAACATCAAGTAAAATCTGATTGTTACGAGCCTGTGCTGATATAATAAATCAGTCCAGAAACTGATGGATTACAGAAATTATTCTGTATAGCATTTAATTTAGCGGAGAATTACTATTTTGATTGTACCAAACTGTGATAAATCTGGGTTGTTTAACATGAGTACTTTCTCTAACAGAATTATTTAATAAATGCTCAGTTAGAAGAATAGGGTAGAAAATTGAACATAATTAAAGATTTATCGAGATGTACAACGAAATGTACGAAATTTGAGTGCTGGTGGAGCGCCTCATTTCTTGAACAAAAGCAAAATAAATACCACCAACAAATCACCTAAATCGCTGTACATTTAAACGACATTGAACAACATTAGCAGCACAGTCCTCTGGAATACTAAACGAAGTATCAAAACACGACGCAATCCCTTGCCGGAACAGAATTACCGCATATTTGCCTACAAATAACATGACAACTGTGGGTGACATTGTAGAAAAAATTTAAAAAGACTGTACGGATTATATTACAGAAAACGTAATGTCACGCCTATAATCCCCGAATAATACACTCGCACGTTTCACCAGTTACGTTTACGGTCCATTATGGAATAGGTGGTGAGCCTATTGCGATACGCTGGGCACATTTCCAGACTCTAAGTGAATGAAGTTGGGCCCGACCCGGGGTTTGATCCCAGGAGTTCCCGATCAACAGACGCGCATGCACCCAACACGACGAGGCAGACTATTATATTAATGTTATGTAACAGGTTTGTAATTTTGGATATTTTTTTTCGCTAGCTGTTTTCTCTTGATCTACTATAGGTTAATACGCCCAAAACCTATAAATATTAACTGCATAAACGAAAATGTATGACATTCATCTTCATTAAATGTATTTAACTAACATTTATGTATTAATCCATAAAACTATTTAGATTAAAATTGTATATAGTTTGGTTGGACTTTTTTTACAAATTATTTAATTAATTATAAGAAATGAACATTCACATAAGTGACATTTGACACCACACGTGTTATATCATTAAATAAATGTCATTTCCAACTTTATAAACGCTCTTACCAGTTTAACGTAAAGTTACTGTTAATTTCAATATTTGTCAACAGTATATTACAATGTTAATAAGCTTTCTTCTCGTAGCTCAATATCCTGGGTCTCTGGGGGGATCCTCGTCGTTTATAGATTACGATAACAATGTCAGTTTATTTTGGATCATATGTCAACCAATACGCCGGAGAAATTTCATCTTGGCATATTTTTATTAATGTTTCATTGTAAGTTAAACGTAACATTGCACCAATAACTCTCAAAGAGGTACGCAGAGGACATTAATATGAATTAATGAGTACTTTATTCTGACGTGTATTATACATGACAAAAATGTAATGAAAAGTTACAAAAAGAAGGGATAACTATAATACGGTCCCACGTTTCACCGGTTACGTTTACGTCCCACTACGGAATAGGTGGTGAGCCTATTGCCGTACACCGAGCATAAACCAAAATTTCGAGTCACTACCAGAAATTTCTAGTAATTAGGAAAATCTAGTAGCACCCGGGATTTGAACCTTGGGTTCTTGGGTCCCGGAAAGCACGATTGCACTTACTACTGGACCAAAATGGCAGTTCAAGGCAGCCGTAAATGTGGATTACTGAAAAGGTAAAGGTGAATATTGTGAGAAAATCTGTGTCCCAAAAATTCTCCTTAATTTCTTCCATCGCAAGTGAATTTACAAACCGGCATTTGCACAGAATATAAAACTTTGAGAAGAATAGAAAAGTGTACTCGTGGTTTACTGTTTAGCGGCAAAAATAATAATTAATTGGAGATTATGTAAATAACTCTTTTCGTTAGCCTCGGCGGTTAGATGAGCTCGGTACCGATTTTATACAGAGAAAGTAATGTTCGTTGTTATTATGCTAATCTTGGACAAAAGGATGCCTGTTATTTCGAGAATATCTTGCAGTATTTTTTTTATTTCACTACAAATCATGGTTACAATGTGAGGTTTATATAAGCGTTTATCTTGTATCATTTGTCTTGTATATGTATTCAACATTGTAGACGAAATGGTCTACACAAAATCATCATCATAGCCAGTGAGGTTGGTGAATAAATGTGGACGAGGGAAGACAAGTCTATAAAGATGGCGATGTTCAGCATTTTGGATTTTGTCTGTCTAGCCCATTATGGACGTGGTTTGATAATATAATTATCAAATTAATCAAATATTTTTTTTTTATCTTCACGCCTATAATCCCCGAAGAGGTAGGCAGAGGAATGCAGAACACTCCCACGTCTC
>DWEJ01001352.1:0-13252 GCA_018245835.1 Mysoria sejanus stolli | reverse complement strand
AAATCAGAAAATTTCTAAATTA
The DNA here is from genome assembly GCA_018245835.1 of Mysoria sejanus stolli. Classification (NCBI taxonomy): domain Eukaryota; kingdom Metazoa; phylum Arthropoda; class Insecta; order Lepidoptera; family Hesperiidae; genus Mysarbia; species Mysarbia sejanus. The sequence continues at coordinate 13,230 of DWEJ01001352.1, read as the reverse complement.
GAAAAATTCTTTTGTAGTGTTCGACCCGGGAATCGAACCCAGGACCTCCCGATCGACAGTCGCAATTGCAACCAACACGGCCAACGCGGCAGTCAAATTTTTTAATTTACTTTTATAATTCGCAGATAGCTTACCTATATCAATACTTCATCATGGGCCTGTCTCAATCCATTGCTGTAATTAGGCCTGCCCAGATGGGTGTTGGCCCATAGTCCCCACGCTGGGCTCCCGGTTGGGAATCACAGGGATGATGCGAGAAACACCGCCGAAAACACCAAAAGTAATAAAATATGTCAATTTTCTTTACAATATTTTTTTACGCACGTGAGCCGCATGTTTTCGCGGGGTTATTATAGTATTTCAGTTGGCCAAATTCTATTATTGTTCTTTATGTGTAAATGTACTATAAAAGAATGAAAGAATAAAATAAATAACAAAGACATTTAGCAAATAAACCTGGTCCTCGAAGGGCTCAGGTAATTATTTTAATTCCGAGCCTCGAGTGTAAACCGATTGCCGGTGTCTGAGCGAGGGCCTAATAGAATTAATTGAAATCAAATTCTACGATCCAAATCTAACAATACGTTAAGGCGTATGCAATTAAGACAGTAAAGTAACTCGGAAAAAAAATTTACGATCTAGAAAAATAAAAGAAACTATTACGTTGCTTCACGCCTGGAATCCCCGACAAGGTAGGCAAAAGAGCGTAGTAGGGTAAAAGCCGGATAGTTGCCTCGGAAAGGTACTTGCCTCAGTTTCGAATGCACTATGTTAGGCTTGTTGGTCATAGTTGGAAGTGAACCCCGAGCAGGCCTTAGGACTGAACTGATAATGATTTGCAAGATAAACCGGATAGAATTTTTAACATGGATGAAAGCAGTATCCAACTCAACAATAAACACATTTTATTAATTATCGGGATACCTCATTACCAGTGTGGAATCAACAACAAAAATAGTTGTAATTTTGTGTATTTTTTAACTTTGATTAGTGCGTAATAAAAAATTTAAGTAAATAATAAAGACTTATTACTTAAATTAAAACAAGTTTATTTTTATATAAAAGAACCTAGTGTAGCGTCTATACTCACATGAGGCAAGTATCCCCTCGAAGCATTTTAACGTTAGGCTACTCTCCGCTATTGGAAGCAACTGTCCCATTTTTAGAGGTCAAATAAAACTGGATTGACATAAAACTGATATTATTTATTAATAAAAAAACGAGCAATTATAGAAGATTAATAACCAATGTTTTCATATACACTTTGAATTCGTCATTAATAAGTACACATCTTTACTAATAGAGCTTTTTCGAAAAGGGGGACAACTATCCGGCTTTTACCATACACTCCCGCAGGTTTCACCCCGAGTTATAACCAGATACATACATACATATTTAGCAATTTACCTTTTGTTTCAAATTTGTAATGAAAGTTCTGAGCGTTATTGCCAACAAAAACTGAAATGCGCTAGTAAGGTCCTCATAACCAGGTCTTCATTCAACGCGAAGCACATTATAGGTACGATAATACATAAGCGATAACATTATTTTGCTATTGTTGATAGAGAACAGCACGCGTCATTTATATACGCTGGCATTTATACACGCTCGCTCGCGTTGTAGCGCCATTTTATAAAATACATTACTATACAAAGTGTTACATGATATTGTTTCATTTTACAGAACGGTTAAATGAGTTTGAATAATACTTGCTTATCATTCTCTTTCGCACGGCCGTTGTGTTGTCGTTGTGTTGTGTGGGACATTAGCAAAATGTAAACATAAACAAAATGTAAAAAAAAGGGAATACATGTTTAGAAGAAAAATCTTTCCACAAGATGTTTTCACTAATACCTTCAATTCAATTCAGCGACTTGTAAATTAAGACCGAGCCAGCTTCCTCATTCGTTCAGCACGCCGCACTGCAAGTGAACGCCAAGTATGTTTGGAGACTGTACCGTTTTATGCCTTTATTTGTCTCCGGCCAAGTGCAGTCTTCACGCGCCTTACGGAACATTGTTATGAACTCCGAGGGGCTGTGAGCTGGCCTCCCTTCGATGTTTACCTTCACTGTTATAGCGAGCGATGTTGAGTGATATGTTCGTGTTTGTGATTCGGGTTACGAGAATGTTAATACTACGACAACGGTCCACCGGGTCGCCGGCTGGAATGTTACGAGAACTTCAAGAATATTACGAGTATGTTGTATCGGTCGCTGATCGTCGCAATCGCGAACATCACAAACTATTACACATTATGTTTCTTACTAAATTGCAACTACGGAAGAGTTTTGGTGTATTTTCTGGAACAAGTAAGGGATTTGCCGATAGTCAATAACAAGTAATCAAGGAGAGGTTAAGTAACTTATCCAAATATTTTTTGGGATATATTTTTAATATCTGTTTTTAATACATGTTATATACGTTATTTATATTTACGAGGAATCCCCACTTTGTTACCTGCGTCCGAGCGGCTTCCCTTTATGGATAACGAGTTGTGCGGCATAGTCACATTCCTTTGGCTTCATGTTTTATGACTCAGTTCGCACGTTTGTAATGGCCCGACTATAAATGAGCAGCCCGGTAAAGTCGAAAAGGTCGAAAGTTGGATCCTCGCGCCATTGTTAATCGCAGCTACAAAACCAACCATGCCTCCTCCGGGACAGTGTAATAAAACACAATATACCTAATAAAACAATCAAGCATCACTGGCGATAAATTAGCCTGAATAACTAAATAGGTGAGGTTGTTGAAGATATCTGTCAATTCAATACCGTTCGTGTAACCTTGGGCCACTCACAGAAACTTAATTATTTGATATCAGCATATGCTGCCCCGCCGTACCAGTTGTACCGGTTTACAACCGCGAAAACAAATAGTACTTAAATTATGTATATTTTATACGTACTTAAACCAAATTTGAAATGTTCAATATGAACGTAACATCACGCTTGTAATCCCCGCGGGGGTAGACAAAGGAGTGTAGTATCGTGGGAGTACACGATCACGTGTCACGTGATCAAGTGTCACCAGTTACATTTCCGTCCCATTATGGAATAGACGATGAGCCTATTGCCATACAATGGGCACCTTCCTAGACTCAGCGCCACTACCAGAAAATCTAAATTAGAAACAATGAGTAGTTCCCGAGCTGGGATATGAATCCAAGCCTTGCCACTCGGCTGTCGCTGGCGACCGACACGACCTCCGAGGCAGTACGAACACGGTACACAGGCAGTATCAATATGAGCTTGTTGCCGTCCTCATCGTCGTTCTTTTTGTTCTTTACCGTACGTCGTTTCGTTTAGTACCGATTAGATCGAAGTTCATATGCCCCGGTCCATTTATAATAACTTAGTCTTCCGACTCTTCAGCTCGCGAAAACCATATAAATCTGTCATAACTTTCCTAATATTTAAAATATACATCTTATGTTACAACTAATCGTAGTAACCAAAACGTTATAGTGACATTTGACTGCTTCGTTGGTCGTTGGTGGCTGGTTGCGGGTGCGACCTCCGTCGGGAGCTCCTGGCTCGACCACACACTTTCTAATTTAAATTTCCTAATTGTCACGTTTCTAATGTTTATTTCTTTTAACCTTAATTTTAAATCATTAATTTTAACAATAACAGTAATGTCTACATCACATATACTAAACATATGTAATAAACAGTTTAAGATAATTTTAGAAATATTCTTGAATCAGTAGTAGGCACAGGGTGAGGAACTGGTTATTGAGATAGCTATTTTAAGATTGTATTTAAATATTTTCTATATATTATAATATAATATTCCTAAAAAATATGCACGAACTTTCCGGCCATCCCACTATAATGTCATTCTTAATAACTCTGTGAATTACCGATTTCACAAAGATAAATTCTTAATAATTGAAAAAAAAATCAGATTTATAAAGTCATTTTTCTATTTTTATAAGAATCAGACACCTCTTTATTATTGTGGCTATATTAAAAGTCTAAGTGAACATCCTATACAAAAATGTTTTAAAACCGTCCAGCCGAGACATTTGGTGTGCGTAAAAAATTTGCGATTGTTGCACTGATATTGTGCTGTGATACTGTGATCATAATAAAATATGGTATAGCAACATTACAGAAACTGTCAACTTAATATTTTGCTAACAGCGACACGCGTGCTGCAGTTTTGTTCTGTAGTATTTGCTTAATGTTGTAAACTTCTTTACTGACAATATAACACAAAGTGAATACTTTAGATTTTTACAAAGCAAGAAAACGCAATGTGCTAACAGAATTATTTTCTTTTTGCTTGATAACTGGTAGCATAGGTAATAATTTTGTATCGAAGCAAAAATAACTAGCCTTAACAATCATGTTGCGGCTTTTAATGTTTTATACATTTTTTTATTCATTACTGTTTAGAAGTGCTACTGGATTAGGCGAAATAATCTATGCGATAAACGCGGGTGGACCAGCTCACACAGACATTTACGGAATACACTATGAAAAAGATCCGCTTCAAGGTAGAACAGGCACGGCTTCCGACTATGGAAAGCAGCTTGTTATGATCGGAAGAGTGAATTCAAAAGACGAAATTCTCTACCAGACAGAAAGGTACCACCACAGTACATTTGGCTATGACATACCTGCCAGGACGGATGGCGAGTATGTGTTAGTGCTCAAGTTCAGTGAGGTGTATTTCAATGCGCAAAACATGAAAGTTTTTGATGTGGTTTTGAATGGGGACCATACGATCGTCGCTGATCTAGACATTTTTGATAAAGTTGGTCGTGGTGTGGCTCATGATGAATATATACCATATTCAATTAAAAATGGTAAATTGTATTACAATGAAGAAGAATCTGACATAAGAGGGGGCAAAATTAAAGTGGAATTTATTAAGGGATACAGGGATAATCCAAAAATTAATGCATTGTATGTAATGAGAGGCACTATAGATGAGGTTCCTAAACTTCCACCCATGGTATGGCCAGAAAATGAAGTGGAGGAGCCACGAGAAGAGGTTGAAGACAAAAACAGTAAATCACGTCATACAAGTGGACCCAAGCAACCAGATCCGTACTCCATGGATGAGAGCTCTGTGTTGATACCTGTATTCATTACTATCGGAGCTTTTATACCATTGTTGTTTTGTCTGTGTAAACTGTAATGTCTCTCTGTTCTATAGTAACAGGTTATTGTATATTTTTGTGAGTTGCTAAGTCATTATTTTCATATTAAATAAAGTTGATTGCACTGTGTCATGTCATGTTCAACTCAAAGCCGTTATAGTACAAATTTATGCAAGTGAAAATGTAAAGTTTACTAGTACCCGTCCCAAGTAAATTATTTATTTCAAACCTATGCTTCTAAGTAAGCACCTAATATTACAATGCACAGAATTATGTAAATAAATCATCCAAAGTTTTATGTAGACTTATTCTTATTCAAACCTATGTTTAAAGTTGCTAATCATTCAACAAACACTATATAAACACAAAATGTTTACAATGTCCAATAAATGAATGGAGCTTTCCATTGTTACCTATGCTGAATACATAATAATTTATTACGTAAATTAAAAATTTAATATAATAGTTTTGTAATGTATCAAATAAGTATTTATTGAATAATTGAATCTCCATTTCAAAAAGTAAGAGATTAGTTTTGTCTATTCACATACAGGCCTACTAATATAATTGCACTTTAATGAAACTTCAAATTATATAAAATAAATTACATATCCGAGATATGGGTTAAATTAGTATCTAGTGGGGTGTGTTAAATATTGTCAAATATGGAATATGGAAAAATAAAACTCATTTTATGCCCAAAAATAACTTTATATTGATACAGTCCTCGAAGAGGAATGCAGAGCACTCCTATATTTCACCAGTTACGTTTTACGTGCCACTATGGAATAGGTGGTGTACCTATTGCCATGCATCAGGCACAAAAAAAAAATTTTTAGTGTCCAACCTAGGAATCGAACCCAGGACCTCCCGATCGACAGTCACACTTGCAACCAACACGATCAACGATGCAGTCAGTGTAAGTTTTAACAAATTATACAGTTCAATTTTAATAATAATAAAATATATTTATTGCCACAAAATAACATTGGAACACAACAGTACACATAACACGTTGGCAAGAGGAGTTGGCTCAGCTTTATCTGACATGGGATTAGATTCCATGCAGAGCTGTTTTTCAGCCAACCCCTTGTCCCTATGATGGTGGGCGGAGCTCATATATGGGCTCCCCATTTTACCGTCTAATAAACTTTCATACAAGCATCAAGAGTACTAAATAATATATGTACATGCATTTAAACAATTAAGTGTTTACGAAACGCCTATTAACGAAATCCTTACCAAATATCAAACGGGAATGATCTCTCGTCTTCCAGCAGAGGCACAATGGCCCACAGTGTGCAAGTAGTCATAGCGTTTACCAGGAAGAACATACTTAAGTTCTTCACTTTGCGAGCTTGTGTTAATAATATTCTGGAAACATTCGTTCATTTAAACTCCAATAGATACTTTTAGGTATGAGATTTATATACAAATAATAACACATCTGTAAATACGTCTGATTCGCAATCAACTTACTTTTCATGTTCTATCGTCTGTGGCGCGAAGATGCCACAAGACATGAACTCCAGTAACAAGCGTAGATTTTTTTTATTCGTAGCGAAAACGGTAGCCTTGTAGCACACCGACGCTTGGGTGAGCAGCAAGTACGACGCCGCCGAGACCGCCTCCAGGTCGCCCCACACTCCTCCTATGTATATAACCTCGAAAAAAATGAAACAGTACTGCGTTAGCATAACCGCGATTGTGTAAATCAAGTGACATTTCGTCCACCGATTCGGCGCTAGCCACATCCCCAAGCACATCAGTACGAATTTCGTTCGGCTCAAGAACATATTAATACTGTCGAAAGTCATTATTTTGTTCTTATTTATTCTATTTTTAGAGTACAAATGCCCGTTTTGTGCATTAGGTCTCAATCTTCGTTGTTCCCTTGTGTTTTAACCCTATATGTACACTGTCTTAAATAATACAGGCTGATCTAAAGTAACCATTTGAACAAGCTTAATTTTAAAAACTTATGGCGATAGGTACACCACCTGTTCCATAGTAGTACGTAAACGTAATTGGGGAATCGTAAGGGGGCACCACACTCCTGTGCTCTCCCTCTGCTCTCTTCGTGAGTTACAAGCGTGATGTAAAGTTTACTTATTAAAAATAATGTGTACGTACTAGCGTAACTACGTTTCGTATACATGTCTGTATTGCCGCTTCAGGGCTTATTTATGACACGTGACTTACAGCCACGACTTAACTCGTCAAGGATGAATTATATTTTATTTTTCATATACATGTTTCCTATACTTTTCCTCACATGGACCAGTATTATGGAGTTTTTAATGGCTTCATAGGTTAACTAATTCATTGGAGACGAGATTATTTAGTGTTAAATATGTATATCTTGTCTAATCACAAGGCATAATATATGTATTATGTAATTTTTGACTATTTCACCCCGCGTTAGTTCAAATAGAATTTTATGCGGCTCTCAGAAACCTGTCAAGGGAACATTGTAATATTCATTACATAAAAACATCACGCTGTTGTTGACGTTTTAGATACGATACACAGTTCTAAAGTTTAATAACTTTACAAGTCGAAAGTGAAAATTAACAAACCTAATAATTGCATAGACCACGGTATCCATCGCGGCCATTAATAAGTATTTAATATCAGTTTAAACGCTACCAAAGTTATTGAAAGTTCAAAATAATTACAAATACTGAAACAATACACGATACAATAACAAATGCAGGACTTGTGTTTTGAATTACAATGCATGAAACAAAGAGAGAAGAAATTAAAAAATATCAATAACAAAATTACATTAAAAAAGTAACCAAACGTACATTTAGGTACGATATAAATGTGTGAAATTAGCAGACGTTCTCGTTCCACTACCGATAAAAAACAATTGTCAACATTTAACCTGTGATATTATTGGTTTAAAAAACGAAACATTACATTTGTTTACACTGCACTATCCGGTCCTGTTCTTTAATATTCTATTCTATTATGGACTGACTAAACTGACATATAATTTTACAGGGTAGCTTAATATATTTTTAATCTATCAAATTACCCCGTCACCTCCTTGATCGAGGGTAGCGGTGCGTGCTCCGATCCTTAGAGTGGTATTCGAATTCAAAACTAATCGAATCGGATAGATCCAGTCCGGTATACCGGAAATAATAGACGTGAGTTAACCCGGTCTATATGTAATTTAATCATGTATGTAGGTAGATATGTAAATATATTCTTAGACGTTTAATAGTGAAACGAATAAATTTTTATAGATTTCTTTATTTTACATGTTAAATGTATGCGAATATCGGTGATATTATTCTATAAGTTTGAAGTGTTATCTGAACTCAAAACAAAGCAGCTACTTCGTCTGGTTCAGTACTGCGAAATACGAATAGGACATCCGTAGGATCTGTGAATAACAGAAAAATTATTAATTAAAATTATTAAGAACGAAACATCACGCGCCCGATCCCCGATGACGTAAGCAAATGAGTATAGTACCCACACTCCACCGTTTCACCAGTTACGTTTACGTAATAGGTTGTGGTAGGATTAGGTGGTGAGCCTATTGCCATACATCAAGTACAAGTCCAAAATCCGAACCGCTACCAGAAATTTCAACTAGAAAATCTAAGTTAGGAGAACCCAATAATACCCGACTCGGAAATCGAAACCGGCACCTCTCAATCAATGGTCGCGCTTGCAACTGGTCGACCAACGAGGCAGCAAATGTTAATAACATACTACTTTGAAACTTGATAAGAATTTATATTGACACATACAGAAACGAATGTCTGCCGCGACAGCACAATGTAGTGGCCCGCTTTGAGGGCCATGGGCCGGCTCACGCACAACATGGCCGTGGTCAGCATGCGCCTGAAGCGGACGTCCTGCTCGTACCACGCGCACTGATACAGCACAGTGTGGAGCTCCGCACTCTGAAACAGGAGCGTTACGGATATTCGCATCCGCATCCGCAAATGCGGAGTATTCGCATCCATTCCAAAATCTTCATCGCATCCGCGTCTTAATGCCGAGAGAAGGTGGGGTAGAAAATAGCACGTGTACTAATTGACCAACAAGAGAGCGAATACTTGTGTTTGTGACATGTTCCTATAGGTTTTGTCAGTTTTGCTCTGGAACGGTAGAGCTTGTGAATAGTAAGAAAATATTATGATAATATCAGAAGAACGAGCTCTGTGACGTGCCATTGGTGAGGCCTAGCGTCTATCACGTCTAGCAGTGAACGGGAGTAGGCTAATGATGATAAAATGACTATAGTGGCCTTTGACTGTGTTCTTTGTTGTTTTGTGCTTAATTGCTTTAAACCTATCTTTGTGCTTTGTAGGTTTAAGCCTTTCGGCTCTCTGCTGTGTGGCTTTTTGCTTTGTGGTATATAATATGCATTATTATAGCCTTTCGCTCAACAATTATATCATTATATGCAAGTATTAATAATACTTCTAGTTCCAAAGCCTCGTAAGGTTATGGTAAGTGATACGTTACCAGGAAAGAATATACTTTACCAACATGCAGTAGCTACGTCCGTAGTAACTTACTGTGGCCGTGAGCTCGTGGCCGCACCAGCAGCACACATACAGCTGGCTGATCATCACCGACAAGTATGTGGCGATCGACGCGAACTGCATGCTGTACCAGTCCACCTGGGAAATAATCTTAGTTCGATTCAATCAACTTCCCGCCTCGCTGGTCGTGATGGCTGCAAGTGCGAGTGCTGATCTAGTGACCTTGAGCTCACACTACAGGATTTTTCCAATTTGGATTTTCTTGCAGTGGCTCGGTGTTTTGATATGTGTCTGATGTATGGCAATCCCCTCACCAACTAATCCATTGTGTGACGTACATGTAATCGGTGAAACGTGGGCGTGTACTACGCTCAGCTGCTAACATCTTCTGGGATTACAGATGCTATGCGTTATATTCGCTTTAGTCGTAACAACAAGCATTAACGCCTCGGATAAATAAATTTTTGATTGATTAACATTTGAACAACAAAAGAAAGTCTGAATTTAAAATTATCACCTTGCACTGTGTAACCCATTTATTTACCTGCTTTGTTTTGAACACAGATCGTTCACTCCAATTGGTCTAGTAGAAGCTTTGAAGTGGTCAACTAAGAAAGCATTTAATGGACAGTAAAGATATCGTTTTTTAAAAGCCTTTGAGAGTATTAAATTAACTGAACTAATGAATTTATCCTTGGTAACACATTTACTGTTGGTACTTGGTAATTCATTTACTTGGTAATTACTTCGTAATTCATTTACTGAATATAATTATCAACAAATCACTGATTATTGTATGTGGTACCAAAATACCGCAACTATGTTCAAAATATAAGAGTTGAGAGAGAAGAGAAACATATTACTTGGTATCAAATATTCATGTTTAAAACGTATGACAGAAACTTACGACTAAAATACGCAACGCTGACATGCATATTAATCCGACGCTGCCGCTCAATTGGAAGAGCAGATACGAATGATATGCGTTCTCCAGGAGTTCCGTAAACCTGTAATGATTGTAATGAAATTTTTGTCTCCTAATATATAAAAGATACAAATAAGAGGTACAAGTGTTACAAAGTTCCATCGTAGGAGCCCAAGCAACCATACTTGTCTGTGGTGCACCCTACCTACTAGACGGGGCTCTGGCAACCGGCTGTTAGGAACGACTAAGGGCTATAACAGCAAGAGATCCAACTTCAGCGCCAGGTGGGGATCACGTTTTTAACGCATTTATTCCCCAATAATGCGTATGTCAAGTACTATAAGTATGTATTGAAGTTGTTATAATATTAGTCAAGTATTACATTAAATTAATGAAATACTGAAAGTACTTAAATAAAATCTATATTGTGATAAAAAATATATAAAAACATATCTTTAACTATTTTAATTAGTGGTCCACCTAGGTTCTCGACCCAGCCCAAGGGGTGGTCATGACCCCCATGACCCATCCACTAGATCCGCCCTTGTCTAACAGATCAACCTTTAATGCCGTGACCGCCAATAATCTGGAGCGTAAGCAGTGCAAGAATTTGTGCCATGAAATCCTCAATACAAATTCCGCGTGTGGAGATTATGGCCAAAGAGCCCATTAGGTTAGACTTCTGTCCACCAAGGAATGAATTGATATAAGCTAAAGATTATGACGATTGTACCTAAGTATAATTAACAATGATGAGTTAAAAATGAACCCTCGACGGAAAGACATCCTTGATGGATTTGCTAACATATAAAAAATAATTTACGTACGAAGTTATTGATTGGTGATGTTTTATGCATTCTATTAAACCTTTATAGTACTCTTGGTGTAGATCGTTCCTAACCGATTTTTGGTTACATCGACTATCTGTAGGCTTCATCTAGAAATCATAAAATCATTTTAGTTATAATGAAAAATTGGCATTGAAAATACTTTTTTATTTTATATCGTATCTAAAAATTTATTCACTTATAGCGTCGTTCCTAATTAAATTGTTAATTATTATTATTAGCTGATGGGGGGGTTAGAAGTCTCCGAAACCGGCGTGCATGTATGAAAAGAGTTATGAATGTGGAGGAGGCTACCCCGTGAGGGACCCGGCGTGAAGATATGTATGTATGTATGTATTATTAACAAATGGTATACTTATCAATTACGACAATAAAAAACCAATTAAACATTGTTTGTTTCAAGTAACTGGACGTAATTTTAGAATCGAAATCGGAAATTAGAAATTTTTTATAGATAATGTCACCGCAATCAATCGTAATAGCAAGCATGTCTACTAAGAAAGATAACATAATAGTCTAGGACATTATTGTGTCTAGATTCTTACGAAGGATTTGGTAAAAAACTAAAAAACTATAGCTAAGTTTGGTTCATTTTATTTGCACTTAATTTTTTTTATTGTAAAAATCTGTTACAATTAACCTACCCTAAAATGACCTGCAGGCAGAGACTGGATGCGGCAAGCCGAGGACAGGGCGCGGTGGCGCTCTATGGGGAGGACTATGCCCAGCAGTGGACTGAGATAGGCTGATGATGATGATTATGAAAATAGCCTAATGTAACATTAAGGTGACCACAATATACTCACAGATAAAATTTTACTTTTAACAATATCGATCTGTGCGCAGGCGAATACAGCCATAGACAACGCGACGCTGTCCACTCCGAAGTACATGTATGCGCTCATAGAAATGGTCATCAGTTGAAACACATAGCCTAGTTGGTATTGTGGTGCAAACTCTGGTTTTACCGGCATCCTAACAAATAGAATTTATTATTATTAATAGGCCTTTACAGGGTAAGTAGAATGCTAGTCGTGACTGTAGGGATATGAAGCTTTGAATGCTCTCAGCCTTTCCTGTAAAAGAATTAAATGGGTAAAAAAATGAGAGCATAATCTACTCTACTAGCGAATCGATTGAGTAAAAAGAAGTACTTATTCTGTACACGTACTTATTTTGTGTTTAAGTATATTTTTTACGCGTGTTAGTATTATTTTAAAAATGTATCGACAAGTCAACATAAAGTATGTTTATTGCATCTCTAGCTCGTTTATTGGGTATATTTCTGTAACTTATAATATTGGTAATGTTAATTTTGAGTTGTTGTACTCGCAGATATAAGTAAAATATCAACTTACCACATATCGAATGGGAATTTTCTGTTTCCTGCATCGTCGAATAGCGGTTTCAGTGCCCAAAGTCCACAAGTAATTTGTGAACTTATCAAAAATGCGAGAAGAAATCTTTTTATTCGAGCCGCCTTAGTTTTCAGAATTCTTTTTTCAAAAAAATAAAAATTCATTAATAAGGGTCGTTATTTTGTAAACTTCAATTTTACATCATCGGCAGTGATAGCCTAGTGGTTTGAAATTCGACCTCTCACTCTGGGAGACTGGGTTCAAATCACTAGCGCGCACCTCTTAAAAATGTGCGTATTAAGTTTAAATATCACTTGCTATAAGGGTGAAGGAAAACACCGTAAGGAAACCTGCTCATCTTAGAGTTCTAAAAAAATTATTCACAAAGGTGTGTGTAGTCTGCCAACCCACACTTGGCCAGCGTGGCAGACTATGGCCTTAACCCTCTCATTCTGAGAGGAGACCCATGTTCC
>DWEJ01001351.1:0-13253 GCA_018245835.1 Mysoria sejanus stolli | reverse complement strand
GTGAGACGTGGGAGTGTTCTGCATTCCTCTGCCTACCTCTTCGGGGATTATAGGCGTGAAGATAAAAAAAATTAATAACGGCAAACGATTTTCGCACAGATAATTAAGAACTATTTAAACGTCTACCTTATTTATAGTTATACATAGCTGTATAAATAGTATATTAGACACAAATTTACAATTTAAAACAAAAAATGGATAGTACAGAAAATAGAGTAAAAACATTTCATCCGCAGAATCGCAGTCTTTTCGTAAATGGATCCGGTATACCACGGATACCCACTCCTATCGATAACACTTTTAATGATTGAGTTTTGTTCTATTTGTAAATTGATAAGCCACTTGAGTTAAAAATAAATGTTGTCAATGGATAATATTGTTAAGTTATTTTGATTTTAAAATTCATTCAGACAAATTTGTAGTCTACGAATATATTTTTACTTTTATTTAGGTATGATTTGTGAACTAGCTCTTATGGTAATAACTTCAAGTTGTTCGCGTACGCACTGTTTGATGTTTGAAACCGATATCTAAAAAATATTATAATTATATTATATTCACGCCAGGTATCGGATAGGCCAGGCTAAGAACACGAAGCGCCAGGTATTATTATTATTACAGAGCTGGCGTGGTTCCTTTACGTTGCTATATTAAAAATGTTAATGTTAATGACTGTGTTGAATACAAGCGACAAGCTATTAGGGTCCTTCCAACACATTCTTTCACTGACTATCGATTTTTTTAATGCACGAACAGTGGCTTTATTTCCCATAGCGCAACACAGCTTTCTTATTGAAACTATGTATTGGCAGTTGAGTGAATGGATACAATAATATTGTATATACAGATTTAACAGTTATGCTGATTTTATAATGGAAAATTATAAACCAATTTAAATATTTCCTCAATCTTAGATTTGTACCTTATGTAAGTCTCATCCACTATTACATAGGGTGTATAATGTAACTGATGAAAAATGAAAATTTTTTACTTCTCTGTCAATCCCTATGAGGAATTACTACAGGTTTACATATCTACCTATTGCTGTTATTTTAGTGTTGCAATTATAACCTTAATAGACATTTGAATAATTTTAATATCACCGCAAACATCGCATAAAAATATAATATTTGTTTCTAAACCATTACACAGTAAAAGTACTCGTAAAACGGTAATATGTATAACAATTTATTATATTGATTGTTGTTTTATTTTAAAGTGTTCATCGTTACAATTGATTAAGCTTCTTCGCATGATAAGTGAAAGCGAGCATATTAAGGGAAGGCTCTCGAACGCTTTTCTCCATTTGTACTAATGTGATAGCGAAATGAAAAATCGTTCTGTCGAGTTATTTGTATGTGTGGTGGCTCAAGGATCGTTTGGATACAGTAAGGCGTAAACATTTTTTGTTTTTCTTTATTAATAAAAGTGTTGTTTTTCATGCAGTGACAAACAATATATTTCCATTAGTATACAAAATTAGATTAAGATTAAGGCACAAAAAAATAAAAATTATATCTAGATTTAGGCTAATTTTAGGGCACGCTAATCTCTACTAACATAATTATCTTGCTTATTCGTATACGTGCTGAAATTAACCCAGGTTAATCATTTAAATTGATCTTCGTTACTCTTTTGTTGTGTATCAGAGCTAACAAAGAAGAACGTAAGAAGTAGTCACCACGGTCCACAAACAACTATGTACCGATATCAGAATTAAATTAATTTCTGTATGAGAATTTTAAACAAGAATAAATATGTAAGTATGTGATGTTTCTACTATAATGTTTTATATATTATATAGTCAGATCCCTAATGGGGTAAACTGAGAACGCCAAATGCTACGATTCCTATCCTTCCAGGATCTGGAGGCTTCTACTTTCATCGCTCACTTCGTACACGAATTAGAAATAAACAATTCTAACATCTTTACAACTAAATTTCTACAAAACTTAAGCAGGGGGTAACTATTTGAGGGGGTACTAAGTATGTTTTTATAATATACCAATACATCTTTATGAAAAATCAACCGCCGTGCCGTAAGCATACACCTATGAATGACGTCTTGAGACGTCAGTTTTACAGAAAAACATCATATCGACCCTTCTGTCGTTCCACTGTTGGAACATGGGTCTCCTCTCAGGAAGAGAGGGTTAAGGCCATAGTCAGAAAAACATATAATACTTTTTCCTTATGTCGCTCTTTATAGCTCTTATCACAATAATATCGCAATTTGTGCGTGCGTTGCCTGTAACTATGTATATTCGTATGTATAGATGTACAGATGATTCAGTCTTTGCGCTACCAACGCCACACAAAGCGAATACGACCGACGCCGTCCCGGCGCGACGCTGTGGCGCCGTTGAATGAGACTGTGATCAATATACATATACAAATTAACACGTAAAAAATACTGCAGTAATAAATTTGTGTACAGTAGCGCATGACAGCTCCGCTGCCAATCAAGAAGTCCTGGGTTCAATATCGGGGTCGGCCGAAATATTATTGGGTTTTTTCTAACTTGAATTTTTTTATAGTCCCTCGGGGTGTTTAGATTCGTGTTCGATGAATGGCAATATGCTCACCCCCTGTTTCGTGATGCTACGTGCAACGGAAAGGGTGAATCGTGGAAAGTTGGCAGAAAAGTGTACTAGACTCCTATGTCTACTGCTTCCGGGAAATAATACAGGCAAAACGTTGTGTTGTTTCCCTAAAATTTATGTGTGTGAGTAACGATAAATGTCACCAATCAAAACGGTATAAGAAAATATCGAAGGAAAACCTATCGGTCTCAGAGCTCTTTATAATAATCTACAAGACCTTCGAAGCTAGCAAAACGGTAAAACGTTAATAGGCTTATTATATTGTCATAATAATAATTATAACTAGTAATGGATATAACTAATAATGCTCTTTCTTAAATGAAGCGTGTACAGTCCGTTAATAATAGTAATTAATTTAACATCACGCCTGTAATCCCCGAAGAGGTCAGCAGAGAAGTGTACACTCCCACGCTTGACCCGTTACACATACATCCCAATATTGTGTAGCTGGTGAGTCTGTTGTCATACACCGGGCACATACCCAGACCAATGAGGCAGTCATTTAGGATATTTATAGCAATGAACATATAAATTGTAATGAGTATGTATTCCCGAGAGATAACGATCATATTATAATGAATCCATATGACGTCATACATGTTTAACACAAGAATAATTTTTACATACTTATAAATATTTTTAGTAAACAAGTATATATTTAGTGTCTACATTTATTTAATAAACGGATTGTTAACTGGGTGTGTTTGTTTTTGCTTGGCGCTTTGCGGTTGACGGCACATCAAAGGATCGTTTCGCTTTGATCCCTGCCTCGGCTGGCCGCCTCCAATACTGTGCCACCTCCGCTATTGGTAATGTAATAATAATTGGTTCTTAATGGTTTTTTAGTCACTCGATTTTTTTATGTGATAAATGTTCAAATGACACCGTAACATAACCAATGAATGAATTAGGTACTGTATATTTTGTAGTATGAAAAATTAGTAGTATAAGAAAAGTAAAATATCATGCCTGTGAGTAAGTAATATACGAGCCTTCGAACAGTGTGGTTGTCTCATTTATCCTGTCCATCTTTTTTTTTTCCTCGTCCAGCTTTCTCTTCGCATACCTCATGACGACCTGCCGGCGAGCGGCGCGTGATCGGACAGTTGGGTTACAAGCGGCGACAACGTGGCGACGCAACAGTCAGCATTCTCCAATTTCACTAAGCACGAGGAAAAAATGGAATATTCCCCAACTGAAGCGCGTGCTGTAAGCTTGCACCAATTAATTTTTAACACGAATTACTCAAACACGTTTTATAACCACGGGCAAGCAATGCTCTAAATGCGAGTGCCAAAATAAGGAAGTCATTGTTAACCAACAAGGATACGACCCATCATCCAACAAAGTCCTCACGAGTCACTTTACAAAAAATAATATATTGATGTCCACGATCGTCGCAGTTATAGGAGTAATGATCCTGATTGTCATGTATAAGAATTACAATATGCCGATTTGTCAATATGATACTGATTGTACATATTATTTTAACATTAGAGTTATAAACATATAACTCTAATGTTAAAGTGATTATATTAACCTAAATAATGTTTTTATAATATGCTTAAGTTATTATAATATGGTATAAAATAACCTACAATGTAGTATTGAGAATATTGTTGATTTTGATTATAACTAATTGTTAGTTCGTAATAATCTGGATAAATAAATGTTGTTAATTATGAATTGTTTCTTCTATTCTTTCCTATTAGCTAACAAAAAGTTAAGAATTACACATATTTTAGTACATTTACATATACATATATACAATTAGGAAAAATCTAACACGCGCGCGGCTGGCAATCCAGCGTAATCAAACGAGCTACCTACTGTGCAACTTGGGTCTTGAAGCATCATATTATGTTGTTTATTTTTTACAAAAATTTTCTCGTTACGTTTCTAGCGGAAAGAACATGATGTTTGCCGAGACTCCTCTCCCCAAAGTAAGATTAGATGAGGTTCAAATCGTCCCTCCCCCTTTGAATGTCTCACGTAATGAATAGATGCTCCCTAATTCTACATTCATCTGGTAATCACGAATTATGGTATATACAATACGTGTAGTATTTGATTATGGAGAATACACGACACTAGTGAAAAACGACATTTTAAATCTTATTTAACACGAAATGTTTCTTTTGTTTCAGCGGCATGCTGTATGCGTCTAACCTCTTGGAGGCAGATATACACATCTGATACCGGATTGCAGAATCGTGCGCGCATAATCCTTTGCAGCCAATTCGAGTGTGGAATCTAAAAGATATACTGGATTGCGCATACTACTTTACATAGGTACCACCGGGTTCATTTTACTAGCGATTCTATTTAGCAAATTCTTTAGGATACTGATTAGATTAATATAGATCTAACGTATCACCACTCCTGTAATCCTCGAAGACTTAGATTAAGGAGTGTAATACACTCTCACATTTAGCCAGATACGCGTACGTCCCATCAAGAAACAGAGGATAAACTTATTGCCATGCACCAGGCAATAATCCAAACTCCAAACCACTACTGGATATTCTGAGTTAAAAACAATAGTTATTCGACCCGGGATTTGAACCGATGATTTCCTGAATCAACGAGACAATGAAATTATTGTAAAATACATATCTTCACGCCGGGTCCCTCACGGGGTAGGCAGAGAGCATGGAGTGCCAAATGTCTCTATCCTTACAGACCTGCCGCGCCTCCTCCACATTCATAACCCTTTTCATACATGCACGCCGGTTTCGGAGACTTCTGACTCCTCCATCAGCCAGTATTTGGCCTATACCATCTAGATAGGTGAGTCTTGGCCTCCCTCGGTACCTACGTCCTTCAACATTCGCTTTGTATATCTTCTTCGTCATTCTTTCATCAGCCATTCTCTCATATTGTATCTGAATATTTTTGGCATATTAAGATTTTAAACTTTTGAAGACACAACATTCTAGTATCAAGATAAATCGGGTGTTGTTTGTCAATGATGGTGAACGCGTAGTCTTAGACGTATAGGGAGGCGTTGGCTTAGTTTTAACTTCCCACGCTGTTACGTCCAAGTGACACCATAGGAAAGGGGTGACCCTAATTAATAAGATCACGCTATAAACTTGTGCCGTTTCAAATTTAAAGGGAAAGTCGATATGGTCCTTACGACACGCAAACAGGTGGCTGTCATTTAGAAGTTAACGCATAGATTAATAATACTGACGGTCTGTTTGTCACGGCCATGTCACCGTGAATTATGTGTATTTTTATAATTATTAATCAGCCGGACGACCCAGCTTTATTCGGATGATTATTATTGTTAAATAGTTTAAGTTTTCTAGGCAAGTCGAAGCGTAACCGTAAGTAAATAACAGACAAACTAAAAATTATAGGTGCTCTAATCTGAATTTTTAGATATTCCTAAATTTAAATGTTCGATAAAAGAAAAATTATCAGTTTTCGAAACTAGCGCACGTGGGAAGGGATTGTTTGTGAGGTTAAAGATATTTGGCTTTAGATGCTCTCTACTTCCCTCGTGAGCAAGGATGATAGAATGATAACATGAACTGTGGGAAGAGCAAAAAGAAGGTATAAAAATAAAAATAAAAATTAGTGGCAACCGTAGAAGAGAAAGGATCAATTAAATATTTCTTATACAGTGTACCAAATGTATTGAATTTATTGATAATTATTATTGTGTTAATATTAGGATTATTAACGGTTTGTTTTTAATTATTCATGAGTATCCCAGATTTACTGGTGGTATAAGAAATTTAACGTCACTATTAAATTAGCTTATTACATAATTTTCGTATGCGATACTGTATGTACATATACGAGTATGTAGGAATGTACATACCTTAATTACAAAACTGAATGTATGCAGTCATATATGCGAACGCGATACAGACTATCAGGAAATTCACGATGAATGATTAATGAGATAGCGAAAAAATGAATGAAATATGATAGATGAGATATGATAGAAAATTAGACGGTCTCGTCCTTGTGACGGCTTATTGGGTGTTGTAAGAGACAACTGAACTCTCGCTAAGAAATCGCAGTATGACGCGGTTTGTTATGTATGCAGATGTAAGCTAAGCTAAATACCTTGGCCGCCTAAAGGAAGTAGCGTAGGCAAGCCCAGCGTGGGAATTATGGACATAGCCCCTCAGGGGAGTCCTATGTTCAGCAGTGGACGGCAGTAGGCTGATGACGATAGGCTCATTGTTCAATGACCTTTAGTTACAATCAAAGCGTATAAACCGGATTGCAACTTTTATTCGTTGACCGAGTCGTTGCAAGCGCGACTGCTGAAGTCTCGGGTTTGATGGCCGGGTAGGGTACTATTGGGTTTGTTTTAACATAATATTTCTAGTATTAGATCGGATCGAAGTATTTTGTTTATATGGCAATGGGCTCGCCGCCCACTCAACGTGAGTACGCGTCCTTTACTTACCACATCGGAAAAATACAGACGTTATGCTGTCTGTATTTTGTTACACTTGTTTTGTCTACACTTTGTTATGTTACAAAGTGTAGACGTATCTTCGACATTTCGGTATAATCTGAGGTCTGCAAGTCGAAATGTCGAAACAGAACGCCTATTCAGTGTTTACTAGGAACACAGCCGCAGGTAGCCGGGCGGCAGGAGCAGTGCAAACTGTCTGTTTGCCAATCAATTAATATCTGATTCCCGAGCCTTCGTTTGCAAATTGAGAGCCAATGGAACCGCCATACGCTCTACACTTTAAAAATATATTTTTGGTCAATGAACAAAACCGATGTTTTCTAATAACTAACAAAATTGTTATATGATTGTTAATTATTATAATTTGTAGCAGTGTTATGATCCCGTACGAGATCAGGGGTGACGATATACTTACAATAGTATGGATGCGATATGACAATTTTAGTCGTCAAGACAGAAATGAGCGTAGGAGGCTAATACCGAGAGAAATCAGAAAAACCCAACAACACCCGAAAAGGGGATCGAACCTGGGACTCCTCGATCAGCAGTCCTGCTTGCAACCACGCAACTGTACCTGCAGCTTCAAGTACACATTAAATATTAATAAAATACCGGTACCTACTCCCAAAGCTGTACATAATGCAGCGGCGCCCACGAACGCAACAGGTCCCTGCGATCAATCTTCGAGGCGACGCCTTAATCAGGAGCCAAGTTTGCTTACTAAACGCGGATTTAATTCTATAACGAATTGTTTTTTGTATGTGTGCCTGTACGTGTGTGTGTGTGTGTGTGTGTGTGCGTGCGTATATGCGTGCGAGCGCGCGCGCATGTGTGTGTGTGTGTGTGTGTGTACGTAAATTCGTTTTAATTGTGTACGTATGTATGCATGTTGTGTTCTTAGTTTCTCGTTACTTTGTGCTCATGTACTGGCCTGCTAAGTGTACTAAATATGTACTTTACTTGAGTATGTACTAAAGTACATAGTACTTAGTAATATTGACATATTTAATCCCCACCTGTAATGTTTTGAATTTTCATGCGTGTTTTTCACATACTTTTCATGTGTTCCTATTATTATTACTATATAATTCTGGTCATTTCCATATTTTAGTTTCCATCTTTCATAATACGTCAAAACGTAAAACCGTCAGATGTTCAAGGCTTGCAATAGAGACGGTCCAGAAGGCGATAGTGAAGGTCATCATCCTCAAGAAGATGATGTACATAGAGTTATGCAATCGACTTGAACGAAAGGTTTTACAAACGAACATTAATATTGTTATTCGTTCGGCCAACGCAGTTAGTTACTTACACGTTCACGCCAGTAACACTATTATGCCCGAGTAGTAAATACGTTTTGGAAAATTTATATTTATACAGAATTCTGCCACATGATTGTTTTTGAGCAAATGCAACAGCGAGCAGTTTTAGCCAAAGTGAGAATCGTGAATAAAAATTAACTGCTGGAGGCAGTTTAGTATTAAAATCTATCAAGTGAAATGGTTTAGGTAAAAACTATGCTAAAAATTAGTTCAAATTGGAATATTATTATTATTATTTTGAGTATATGCCTGCATTGAATATTTAAAAAAGGCCTTGATAAGAAATTTATCCATAATGTAAGCTTGTACATAAGGTACATTATATGGAATATCATTCTGTTACAAAGTTTTTTGTAATTAGAAAAGATTAAAAACAAAAAAAAAACTGAAATCTTACACCACATTTATAAAATATTTATTTTCAATAAATCACAATCCATTTATAATCTATATTTGTGGCACATTGAACAACAGATAAAATATATTCCCATATAACTATTATCAAATCTAGGTACCGTTTTCTATTTTGAGGTATTTTATTTGTATTAATATCTATTTAATCTTTTAAACAATCACATATATTTTTTTATTACACGTACTACTTTTACAACATCGTAAATATTTACGTTTCTCACACATAAAAATAAATTCGATAAAGTATTTGAAACAGTACAAATCACCAAATCAAAATTAAAAAAATATACAAATACGTATATATATCAGTAGTCAATAAAAAAGTATAGTCGTCATTTAGATATAGTTTTACGAAAAAGAAATTGTGGAATAAATTACCCAAACATCGCATATAATACTCTAAAAATAGTTTTACAGTATTATACGCATGTATAAATACTGGACTCTATTGATTACAATCAAATTTGATAGATAATATCTTTCCGCAAACGGAAGAAATGTCACTTATTATAATAAAATAAATTTCCCTTTTATAAATAATGTGGAAAAAATTAAAATAGACACAGCCGAAAACAGAGATCTACGTAGTAACATCCATTTACTTAATGACTAGTCCCCTAAACATCCATATATTCCATATTCAAATCATAAAATAGAAACGTTATGCTTAAACTGCTTAGAATTTTCCAGAATGTTCTTTAAATTGTGTGCCATTTACCAACCCGCGCTTAGCCAACGTGGGTGACTATGGCATCAACCCCTCTCGTTCTGATTGTGAGATTTATACCGACCCGTATTTCACATTGAACGAAAACGTGGGTTGAGAATATCAAATATTAATCAACTTTATCATTAAGACAAGAACTTACATTTATTGTTGATATCTAACAAAATTTAGATTTTTATCAGTTTTGTACTTTGGCTTTCTGCATATACTGGTTTAAATATTCTTATGTTTTAAAAATCACTATTATAAGATACAATCTATCACATTTATATGAAATACATCTAAACACATATTATATATGTATCATTTAAATTTTGGAGCAAAGTAACTCAAAATTTTCAGAAACATCCTCAAATACATGAGAAAATTAAGGTATTTGTGGGTAGACATCGAAATATTTTAACCATACAATAAATTCACCGAAAAATCTAGCTCGGGTTTACTCGACCCTAAATAATGGCAGTTGACTTCATCAAAATCGATTTCTTTAGGACACAATATGCTTGAATCATGAAAAACTCTGGAAGTATTTGTAAATATCGTTTTAAATCCCACATTTAATGAAAAATTACCTAAATCTAACTTTTCTTCTATTTTTAATATTACCAGGATTATAATCGTCAATTTGAACCTTTTAATCCTCCCCCTCAGAACCAAGAGAGTATTCCGTCTTTAAATCTCTGTTCATGTCGTCCGGAGAGTCATTTCGGAGGCCCATTACAGCCCTAGAGGCGAAAGTACTTTGGGACGCCATACTTGCCAATATCCCGTTTGAAAGCGCTTGAACCGACAATGCCTCTTGCGATGGCCCCGCATAACTGTACTGCTGATAAACAGCTTGTATCCGCGCCGCATTCACCAATGTTTGTATCTTTAGCTGCGTGTCCAATGCTAAGCTCAGCGGCAACTTTCGCAGCTGACTAGCAATGAGCTTTCCAAACATTTCGAACTCGTTCTCATTCCCGTTCTCTGAATGCTGACTCAAGTCTTGCGGCACATCGGAGTGGTCGCTCCTATCGTCGAAACTCTTCTTCTGCTTCGCCGGAATAGGGTAGATTGTTGCGAGGGTTGCTGTGAGGGGCGTCGCGATGCCTACGGGTGGGTTGAGAAAAGGCGCCGATGTCGGTGACGACAGTAGGCTGAACGGGCTGGGAGTTTGACTCAACCCGAAAGGTGTACCTGGACGCGGAGACGGCGTGTTAAGAACATATGGAGTCGACGAACGCGTTGAACTGCGACGTTTTCGCGGGCTTTTCTTCTCAGGTGATTTACGCTCGCTCAAATCTTGCACCGCATCGCTCTCGTCGCTCACCGGTATCTCGAGCAGGCTGTTGTCCACCTAAAAAAGACATGAATAAATAGTTCCGGTTCATAGTAACCGCGCGTGAGAGTGTTTGCATTGTAAACAGTAAATAGAGGTGAACTTACGGAGCTCGGTGTGACGATCGCCCGCAGAAACCTGTCTGCGTGCTCGAACCACGTGACGCTCGGGCGGTACGCATGCGCGCCGGCTTTCCTCGCCGCGCGAATCTTCTTCAACTCGACGCTGTACGAGGATCGAATGTTTTTAATCTTATTCTTCAATTCTTTAACTGTGACGTCGACGAGATTGAGTGATTTAATGATCTCAACGTATCCTTGCTCCCTTATTTTCTTGTTTTTGTAGTGTTCGGAGACAGGGTTCCAGAGGTACTCCCGCTTTTCGTACTCGATGATCATTTGGATGGTGAGGTCCTCGCTCCACTTCGGGTTGGCTAGAATCGCGACCATGTTTGTTTATATCATAATAATTACTTTTTTATTTTGTGTTTATTTGTTTTTTAAATCGCGTGGTATCGGCGAGCCGTACCAGGAGCGCAAGGGTGCGGGCGTGTCGCATGCGCGAAGCATACTAAAAGCACGTCGATGGGCCGGCGTGGCGCGGGGGGGCGCTATTTCGGGAGCGTCCGATACGCAGCCGCGTGCTTTGGCGCGTGCTGTTTCCTCTCGCGCACGGATGCTGGGCCCGAGTGAAACGGAAGATTTGTGGACGGGCGGCCGGGCGACGTCCACACAGAAGTACCGGCCTACGATTTACGCGTTACATGCACACAACGCCAAGTTAATGATCAGATTTATAACGCCTGAGACTTCGGCTACTTAGACATTGAATTTATTACTTTGTTGTCAGTTTCTTTTTGCATTTATAATAAAGATTAGTTACTTCACTTGGCACATGTACTTTAATAAGTTATCAATTGCTTTAACTCGGTTTAAGAGTTTAAAAATTATATAATATATAGTATGAATATGAAGATATGTATGTAATATATAGTAAACAAAATCTTATATAAATAAACATAGTTGCCATATAACTACTTCCAAATACAAATTGTTGAAAAATAAACCCTACAAATAAATCAATTATATTCATAGGTAATAACTTTATACTTTATACTAAGTAACAACGCTTTTTACAGAGATTTTTTTACTTTTTCTGTGTCATGTGACTGGACGTAATTAGAGCCTTATGCTTTATTTAGTCACAAGTCAATGTTACATACGAGTATGTCTGCTGTTCGGCTGTTTGCAAACAATAACACATACAGACGTCCATTTTACATGACTGACTTAAATAAACATATAATGTAACATCACGCCTGTAATCCCCGGAGAGGCAGGTATAGAAGCGTAGTGCACTCCAGCTAGATATTTCTACCACGATTTTATGTAGGTTTACCAACTTTAACTAAAACTTTATTGTAATAATTGATTTTACTTGCATTGTTCTTCGGATCTAAATTTTGAAACTTAAGAGCCAAATAAATTCAACGAATGTGCACGAAAAGTTGAAACGTGAATGAAGAAAAAAAATAAAGTTCCAAAATAATTTTGCGTTCAATATTATAAAAGGCGTCTTGCTTGACACCTTTGATTTAAGTAAATAAATTCAATTAGAGTAGTCATTATTTAATTAATAATAATTTAATTTATTTTGAAGGATTTAGAAGTAGATTGAGGCAAGTAAACCGTGACATGAAACTAACTTAGTTCACAGCAATGAGACCTATTATAATTGATTTTATCATACCTAATATTAATTGGAGTAATTAATCTTTAAAGTTTGCTTCCAATTTTAATTTTCATACTCATTTAATTTCATAGTCAGCTATAAAAAGCTGTAGTTGTATAAAACATGATATTCCAGACTAATCTATAGGAATTTGTTCATATGGTGACGTCTGATGGTTTTAGTGGTTGGAGAACGCGGCTGTTGAGCTGGTCATAGGTTCGACTGTTAGATTATGACGTATGTCGTATGACGTAGTCAGATTATGACGTGTGATTATTGTAACATAGTTATTTTTTTATTGACACAAGGCGAGCACCTGGGCATTACGGCTAAATACTGAAACAACGGTAGCTATGAGCCTGCTGAAACCTAGAATACGGAAAGCTAGACTAGATATATAACAAAATAAATCAGATTAGGATATGCAAAGAGGGAAATTAATGTCATACTATACGTCAAATTAAAATCAAATATACATATTTTCTACGTGATAACGTAATGAAAAGGACAAATTGTTAAGAATAAGTAAAACCACGCGAGTGGTCCACAAAGAAGTAGGCAGAGGAAATTCCCAAGTCTCAAGCGTATTGCCGTACACATATATAGTCTTAGAATATCTTTACGCCTGTAATCCCCGAAGAGGTAGGCAGAGGAATGCAGAACACTCCCACGTTTCACCGCATACCTTTTT
>DWEJ01001350.1:0-13253 GCA_018245835.1 Mysoria sejanus stolli | reverse complement strand
CGAAAGTGGACTCGACACTAGCTAGAATTTCAGTTTTTCATAATACCCATATTTTGAAATTTTACTTATTGTGTTTTGTTAACAATTTCATAGTGATTTCATACGAGATAGGTTTTAGTAAGAAATCACGATTAATGTTTCTTAACCGAACAAATCGACTTTTTTATGTAACAAGTTATGTA
Source organism: Mysoria sejanus stolli (assembly GCA_018245835.1). Taxonomy (NCBI): domain Eukaryota; kingdom Metazoa; phylum Arthropoda; class Insecta; order Lepidoptera; family Hesperiidae; genus Mysarbia; species Mysarbia sejanus. The sequence continues at coordinate 13,071 of DWEJ01001350.1, read as the reverse complement.
CGTTACATAACAAGGGCGTAAAAACTTTTGAAAAGTTTGGTGGGGCATGGCACAAAGATAAGGTGGGGCATGGCACAAAAAAGGTTGGAAAACACTGGTCTAGATGCATTTGATCCAACCAACTATTCATTTGGTAGTATATTTTTTGGACTGACCATGAAATGGACCAATTGCCATTTGGACTAAAGGTAAATTGAACTAACCGAGAGCTGAACCATGAATAAATAATATGGTGGCCATGTATTATGTAGATCATGAATAATAATAATGCTTATTCCGCGTTATTTTTATAAAAAATATTATGACTACATGCTTAATATCTTTGTTTATCGAAATGTTCAGTAATCACGTCTGTATACGATAAATGTTTATAATAACATCGTAATCTCTTGATAACTGACGTGAACGATTCGACAATGCACAACAATGCATCAGATACATAATAGTTTCATAAACTATTATGTATCTGATGCATTGTTGTGCATTGTCAAATCGTTCACGTCAGTTATCAAGAGACTACGATGTTCTTATAAACATTTATTGTATACAGACGTGATTAATAAACATTTATCGTATACAGACGTGATTAATGAAAATTTCGATAAACAAAGATATTAACACTTATTAGATTACTTTCGTTTTACCACGTTTGCATCTGTTTTTTGCAAGTAGGTATTTTCCGATCTGTGATTCAAACCCAGACCCTCTACACTAGCAATCGCCTTTGCATTTACTCGATCTATAAGGCAGTGGAACTCTTTTAACCCTTAAAGTGCACACCTCTGCCAAGGACTTATTGCATCGTTATATCTCCGTAAATATGCATTTTTAAATTTTTTTGTAGTTTAGTATCTATATTTTATGGCTACAATTGGATTTTTTCGAGAAAACAAAAATTTACTGCCTAAACTTGAACTTAAAGTGGAGCATGCATTGAAAAAGTTATAGTTTTACGAAAAAAAATCGTATTTTATTTTCAATTAAAAAAATCCCTTTAAGACGTTGAAGAGGAAGGTATGAACATGTGAAAAAAAATATAGTGTCGATCAATCTTTCAAAAAATATATTATTCTCGAGGTTTGAAAATGAGGTATTTACGATGGAGTAAAAAATAGGAAAACAAGATTTGTAGGAGCAATTATTTATTCAAAATGCCAAAAAATGAACAAGTTAGTATTTTTAAATACAAAACACATAAATTTCTTTCGTTTGCGCGACATTCTACGCATAAGTACACTCGATGCTTGCTGTACTTGCCTCTTACATTTTGGGCACTGCTGTTTCGTCTTGTGATCGTCTGCATAACTGCAGAGAGCACATACAACGCGTTTCGTTGATTCCGGTCTATCGTCCTCTTGTGGGACCTCTCCACCTTCGTTCAACATAACTTTGATGGTCGCTCCTATCCCAGATCATAGACATGGCGTCTCGTGCAATCTCCGGCGAAGGAACGGTCGGTTACGAGCAGATCTCTTGCTCCAGGTATAACCGTCCTTTCCCGCCCGGCGTGCCAGCCTACCGCGACCGCGGGATTGGACGCACCAAAATCGTCGACTTCATCTTCGCTATCGGTGAATGCTTTATCCATTTAAATCCCTATAAAATCTTCATCCTTATTCGGCGTATTGCCCCCGAAATCATCGTCGTAGGATTCAGCGAGCGATACGCGCTCCAGCGACTCTTCGGACGCCCGATCCGACATTCTAAATATACAATTTATTATTATAACGGAAAAAAAACTAGTAGCATCTTTAACAACACACTCACCTGTTGATATTTCACGCACGATTTCACAAAAATTTTTTTTTCGATTTACAACTTATTCGTGCACACATGGGTCAATGTGGCCTAAGGTCTGTTTCCGTTGGTTGTCCGCAGGATACTGAAGTGAACAGAAAATTCCTACCTGGGTTTACTTATAGGGTAACAATGGGGGAACATTACCCCGTAGTTTTCGAGAAAAAGACCATTATATTTCCTGATACAAACGGCGAAAGAGAAACGTTTGAGTCAAAATGACCCACTGTGCACTTTAAGGGTTAAGTGAATTTTCTTTAAGTAGCAATATTATGTATTGGAAATTAATATTTTACAGGTAAAATAATTGAAAACATCAGTTTGTATGAAATGGATTATAATCATCGTGGAAATTATAAAATGTCTTACAGTTCCAGGCCAACCTGCTATTCCTGAATATGGTAGCGGCCACAATAAAGGTAGCGAAGAGAAGCGGGTGTGAATAATCTCCGGGCTATAGTTGTTTATATAAATATACTAATGTTTAAATGTACACTCGTATTTCAAATTATCAAATTGGCACTGACCTTTACAAAGAGATAGGTATATAAATATACATATCCAATTTTGCAGTAACCGTAATAGATAATTCAAGTGCATATTTTGTAATCAGGAAACGTTTTTTATGATGTTCAAGTTATATAACGATTGATGAATAAGATGTTATGTGGTATATTAGAACATCTTGTATCGGTTCTTGTCGTACGATAAGTGTTTGAGCCTTGTTGAACTATTTGGTACGAATAAAAATTCCGTTTCATTACTATTAACCAGAGGGTTGGAATACATGTCTTCCCTCAGAGGAGAGAAGACATGTATTCCAACAGTTAAACTTATCACAAAACTATTAATTACGTAATAATATCAAGAACGCACAGATAATACGTCGCGTACATAATCGAAGAGAATGATTTGAAATTACAAATACGAGGTCGTTCTAAGAATTAATACGTCAATTTAAAAACAATGGAGTGAAATATGTAATCGTATCATTTTTATTATGAGTATAATTTAATGCATATCTATCGCCTACGGATGACGTAAGCTGGAACCAACGGCAAAATCACAAAGTGTAAATAATTAACAATGTTATTGACATAATTAATGTTAAATAAATCGACTACTTATAGCAAAAATAGATAAGTTTTGGTGACTCATAAGGTACATTATATTGCGTTATTGTATGACGTACATTATTATTTTATCGTTACGCCTGGTCTCTTAAGACGTAGGCAGAAGTTAGTGAAGTTAGGGCAGAAGTGCCGCACGACTCTATTTGTACAGACCTGAAATACTTCTTCTACACACCATCCCCTGTATATTACGAGTTATAATAACTGAACTTTTCCATTGCAGTGTATGCAGGATGCAACCGGAGGTTTTATATTTACGCTGTTGGTGTAAGCGTGATGCACTAACGCGTTCACTGGTTCTTCGTTGACTCTCTTCACGTCCAGAGGCATAGCCATTACCTTAAATAAAATAACATTTTTATTTAAATTGATGCGTTCTTTGAACTCTGTGACACAGTATATACGTAAATATTGATAATGCGCAAATCTAGAGCTTTGATTTTGTGTGATTATAGGACTAAATAATAAATAAATATCTTAGGACATATCCACACACAGCCACCTGATCCCAAAGTAAGCGTCAAGAGAGTTTTCAAGAGTGTTTGTGGTAACCAGATGGCTGATAAACTATATATATATACATATAAATATATTCTTAAATAGATACTTTTTTTATACCCAGACACAGAACAAATACTTGTGCTCATCACACAAATATTTATTCTGGGTGGGAATCGAACCTACGACCCCCGGCGCAACGGTCAAGTTCACTAACCTCTGCACCAACGGGCCAGTCAGGACTGTACAATTACATTACAATTTATTGTATTGTAATTGTTACATTACAATAACTGTATTACATTGCAATTGGCACATATTTTTTTCACTTTAAAAAAAGTTAAATTTCAAGATATAATGTCAAGCTTTCATAATTGGAACACTACAAACGGAAGTTCTATTATATGTTACAACACTTTGTATATGATTTACTGAACACGTTTTGTAATAAATTCGTCAGCGTTTTTTTATACTTACATCTTCAGCATATTTTTCCCCTTCGGTGATAGTAGGCAAGTTATTCAGGTGACTGATGTCTTGTTTGCTGACAGTACTGCTTACGTTCTCGGACAGTTTCAGGTTGATGGATGCCATGTCTAAGATATTTGTGGAATGTGGCATTGTTGCGTTGAAATGGAGGTTGCCGATGGGCCTATTGCAGAGTTGACTGGTGCCGGTGTATTCAGAAATGGCAATATTCTCCAGCCAATTTTCATGCAGGCTGTACAAGTTTTTGTATATGCAGAGCATCATATCTCTTACTCTGCATCTTTCGTCTAATATCTGTTTTATTGCGTGTTGTAAATTTACAACCTTTTCGTTGAGTAGCTTCTTGCAGACAGCTAGTTCTTCAACCATAAGACTTAAAAAAGAAATGTTAAGGATTATGACTAGTTTATGCTGGATTGTATGAAAGATAGTGGATATGGTGTTTCATTTTGTTACCTGCTTGCAAGAAATTTACTACGCCATACTTCACATTGCCCGGCAAGCCATTCAGTCTGTTCCTAGAGTATAATAACATAAAAAATTCAATTAGGATCCAAAGTATCACGTAATAATTAGTATTGTATGTATGTATTGTAAACAATGGCATTACTAGTTTCAGAGCTATAAAAGGATTTTACGATAGAAGGAACTGTACAAGGAGGAAGGACAGATTGCCTTCTGGAGGCATCTCATATAGGTTCAAAACTAGTAGATCATGTGCATAAATATTTACAAAACAGTGCCAGTATTATGTTAATGACAGAGCAGCATCTATCAATACAATGACATAGCAAAATGCTAATGAATGTTACTATATATATTAACATGGCACTTAATTTCATTTACATAAAAACAATCAAAATAAAATCACTCAACACTATAACATGAGTCACAGACTATTACAAATTGTAAAATATTGTTTTCAAAACTATAAGTCATTCATAGGTATGTATGACTTATGTAGTAATCAATAACATTCCAGGTCAAACTATACTCATTGGTCTTGTTGGTTGCAAGCACCACTGCTGATCGAAGGATCTGGCAATCAGGTTCAAATCAGTGTTCAGGCACTAGTGGAATTTTCTAATTTAGATTTCTAGTTGTGGCTTGAAGGCTGATAATGTGCCCATTGTATGGCAATAAGCTCACTACCTACATCATAGTGAGACCTCAATGTAACTGGTGCAACATGGGAGTGTACAACACTCCTCTGTCTACCTCACTGGGGATTATAAGTGTTGTGTTAAATTACTATTTATAAAAGTAGCCACAGTATAAAAAGGCAAACACTTTTTTGTTTCCTGCTAAATACAGGGTTGGCAAATTTTTTTTTTTAGGCATTTCATTCTGAGACTTAATCTATGGGCCTAGCCTAAGGTGTGCAACAATAAAGCCAGTTCCAGGTACAATATTATGCTTAAACAGGTATAAAAAAAATTAAAAAGCACATTATTACCTGGTGTGTTGATAAATGTTGAGCAGAATTAAGCAAGGCATTTGCTAGGTGTTTTTTGTCTTCATTCAATGACTGTACTTGTGTCTCAAGGTCTTCGCCCATGGATGCCACTAACATTGTTTTCAGTTCCTTGTTTACCTGTGAAGTATCTACTTTAAAAAAACCTTTTGTTTGACATTGAAAAATACAAACACATAGTAACATATTATTTTTAAAATAATATATCAAACCCATGTAATGGTATTCATTGCATATTATCTATTTACAATTAAGCATCAAATCTTAAGCAAGCTGAATAGATGGGTGAGGTAGATCTAATATATAGATATTCCAATGGTTTCCTCATGATGTGACTACCAAGCATTCCAGGAAGTACGGGCTCTTTCTCCAGTCACTTCTACATTGGGCTATGTGCATATCTCTTTGAGACCCGCAGCTAATGATTCCAATGTAGAGTTTATCCATCGGAGAGGGGCTCTAGCCCTAGGTATTTTACCCTCAACTTGTCCTACTACTATGGCTCTTTCCAGAGTAGTCTCGGCGTGCCACGTATTCAAGAAAGGCAAGGAACCTCCGATGGCAGACTGTTGAGAGACAAGTTGTAATACTGAACTCTTTGAGGATGGATGCATTTGTGCACTGCACAGTCCATGGAATACCCAACATTTTGCACCAGCACCACATTTCAAATGCATCCACTTTTGATCTTAATCAAGCTTTTAGAGTTTCAGAAGCATACAAAAAGATGGAGAAAACCAGAGTATGCTTTAGCCACACTTTTGTGGTACGCAGGATGTTTTGGTTTTTCCAAATTTTCTCCAATCTTTTTACCACCGCCTTAGCTGTCTGTGCTCATCATACAACCTCCTTTTCAATCTAGTCTTACACAAACATACTGATGTATTAAAAACAAATATCTTGACCAATATACATTGTAATAGCTTGAAAGATTAAAAAACAATCTCTCGATGATGAGAGTAACTTATATTCAGTTTATCTAGGATGTGAAATGACCAATGAAATAACCAATCTCTGATGATAGCAATTCTTTGATGTTATTGATCAATCTTTCTTTGCTCTGTCTGTCTTTCAAAAAGTGGCAAATATCACTCCCAGGCACTGGAGGCTTTCGAAACAACAATAATGGGTATTAGTAAGGGTGTAAGTTTGAACTTTGAGAAAATAAGTAAGTTTTATGAACCTCCAGATATGTTTAAATATAGTAATTTTGGGGAGGCTCTATAAAGAAATTGATGCTTAACATGGCCAGTAAATGAAATAACTTTGAAAACCTTTAATAGAAATGAGGTTCTGACATAAAAAGATTACAGTCCAAATAAATAAAATTTAAGTGTGTGAATACTAATGATAGTTTATACCTGAGCTTGTTGCTTGAGTTGTTCCTTTAAGGTTTCATTTTCCTTTCTGAGGACATCAAGTTCTTTCTGCAGTTCACTGTCTACAACAGATTTATCAGAATCTGTTGACTTATCTCCAATTGATGACAATTTTGGTCTTGGCCGGAACTCATTTAAGTTTGTATCCATTTGGGACATTTGAGATATTAGTGTATTTATGTCCATATTATTTCTGGACTTCTTAGATCCCTTAGAAGGAACTCTAGGTGTCATTGGTTTAACTGCACCAGCGTATGGTTCATAAGGCACAAATTTCGGACTCTTAGAATATATATGTGAACTCTTTTTCTCTTTGGCATATATTTTAGACGGATAAATTTGAACGAGACGGCCAGGTTCTATGGTCTCTTTAGAAGGCGGCTTCAAAATGGATTTCAGTTCTAATTTCTGAGGTACTTCGATCATTTTCTCCTCGGATTCCATTCCATCACCCGCTGTCCGTGGCTTGCTCATTATTTCTGATTAACGGAAATGTATTGTGTTACAAAAATAAAGGATCTTATTTGGATTCTGGATTTAATATACTTACTAGGATTGAAACGATGTGTCACATCCATGTCTACAGGATTTTATTGTTTTAGAAACAAGTGTTTGCCAATCACAACAACAAACTCGAGGAAAAAGTAATCATGCGATGTGAATATTGTGAACGTTCAATGTTGAAATTGTGTACGTCAATATGTCAAAAATTTAACTTTCAATGACTGTCAAATATCCACTGTATCGATTCCGTACTTTTCTTTGTTATGCCTTTGGTGTTTATTGAGCATATGTAAGATAGTTTATAACGTTTTAATTTTTTTTTCTTTTCCAACTACGTAATACTTCCTTAAAGTATAGAAAATAAAAGCGATGTTTACATTTAACAAAATCGATTTCCAACTAGGTAGATAAGCCTTTTAGGCACTTGATTTGCTGGCTTGAATTGAAAAAAAAAACGTAACTTCACGCCTGTAATCCCCGAAGAGGTAGGCATTTTTTTCGATTTGGTGCCTTGAATTGAAAATTGAGGTAATTGCCTTATCAGTTTCAACATGGTACTACACTTTTAAAAGTAGGGTTTAAGTAGAGAAAAAAATACTTGTCAGTTACTACATGCTTAAAAAAATACTTGTCAAAGAAAAACACTTTTTATACCCAAAAATTTATTTCAATAAATAAATCTCAAACAGAATTTTATAATTACTTAGGCATTGAGTGCAGATTCTAACTCCCCATTGGCCTGCATTTCCTTTATTATATCTAATCCCCCGATAAGTTCTCCTTTCACATACAATTGAGGATATGTGGGCCAATCAGAGTATTCTTTTAATCCTTGGCGAACTTCTTCATCCGTTAGGATATCAAAGGTGTCATACTGTGTCCTGAAATTTCGTATATATTAGGTAAAGTTAATATAGAGTTATATATTGATAAATTAGGTGGCAAAAGTGAATTGTATTTTGGAAATCCTAAGATCATGTGATGGCAAAATGTATACTCTTCAAGTTTAAGTTGCATTGTATTATCACAAACAATAAATGTGTTATACAAATACATGGCCACACCAACTGCTAGTACCAGATTTAGTAGCTTGTTACAACACCTCAGTATCTTGGGGGATGTATTGTATCCTACGAACTGATGACAAAATAACTGGTAAATCTATTAGTGGTGTATAAATGCTATCAATACAAACCTAAAAATTTCCACGTTTTTTTATTTTTAATTTTACTATCAATAATAGACCACTTAAAAATCTGTTCTTGTTTATTAGCCTATAATAAATGATTATTGTATACCACTAGTATTACATTACTATATAGCCTAGCTGCTAAAAGGCAGAAGCATAATACTGTGAGAAATGGCCTTTTACAATTTCTAATATGGGGATTAAGAATAAAAACACTTTTTGGGTAGACCCATGTCCAGTAGAAGACTCAGACAAGCTGATGAAGACGATACACTGATTTGAAAGACATGAAAAATATTTATATTGATACTAACCCAGTTCCATTCAGGATTTGAATGAGGGTCTTGCTGAATCCACATCGTGGAGCTTCTCTGGTACCTTTCATGAATACCATGATGTTGTGCTTGTTGATGAGTGCCTTTAGTCTTTCCTCTAATGGTTGCTTGGCGGGGATATCTGCACTTACTTTGCCAAGGCTGTGTGACTTCACTTTAGCAGTAATTTGTGCTATATCTGCTCCATCCACTCTGTCTACAGGTGCTCCATTTTTAAACAGTATTACAGTAGGAACTGAATCTACCTAGAATATATTGTAATAACAAATATTAGTGAAAAAAAAAAAAACAAATATGTTATTTAATTTATACTGATTGTGTTTATAAATGTCAGGCGTAATTTAATGCCATAAAACTAATTATATAGTCATTGTTATTCTCGACTGCCTTGTTAATCAAGTGACTGCCGCTTGAGAGGACATTGGATTGAGTCTTGGGTTAGGTAATATTGGATTTCTTTAACTTACATTTTCTAAGTAAAAGTTGTAGTAATGGGTCTGAGCCTTGATTTGTATAGCAATAGTCTCATAACCTATTCCATGGTAGAATATAAATGTAACTGGTGAATTTTGGGAATGGACTACCCTCCTGTATGTTGGTACAGGAGGATAGACCACTCCCATTTCACATGTAGTTCCTGAAGATGTTGATCTTACATGTGAAATTTTACATTTTTTTTGATGGTATAAAAATTATAGCAACTTTTAATTGAAAAGAAATTCATTTTTAATTGTCAAATTATATACAAAAACCTAGTAAATGTAAAGTCAAAGTCAAAATCATTTATTTATATAGGATTTGCAATCACATATAAGAAAAGGTAATTAGTAATTATAAATTTACACTTTGTGGCACTGACTTAAGTTCAACTGAAATCATTAAAGACCTTGGTGTGACGCTAAACTCTAAGCTTCACTTAGATTCACATATATACAATATTACAAATAGGGCCTTTAAGATATATGGTTTTGTAATGTGTACCTGTATGGCATTTACCCAACCATGCACTTTTCTTTACATCTACAAATGTCTCGTTAGATCCCAATTAGAATATGCAGTATCTGTTTAGAATCCATTTTATGAAAAGTATATAGACACACTTGAATCAGTACAAAAGAAATACTTGAGATGCTTAAGTTATAAATTTGGTGATACCCAATGCTCATATATTTCTCTTCTAAAAAAACATACATACACACACATAACATACAAACACTTAAAACTAGATGCCTTCAGCTAATATCGATTCTTCTATATGTGGCGTCAAATAGAACTAAGTCCAACATGTATAAATGTGGATAAAGCGCCTTTTTTTCTGTTGGAGCAAGGCTGTTTATTCTGTCAACCACAAGTGGTGTAGATATTAATTTATTTGATTTTCTATCACTTTCTCTTTTATTGTTATTATGTAAAGGCAGTATATATTAATGAAAACAATATTTTAAATTCTAACTTAGGTTGATTTTGTCAAATTGAACCAAGTCCTTTGGACTTAGTGTACTTTGCATTAACCGAGATCTTGGACTTAGTATGGTTTGAAGCAACGTATAATCAAGGGACGAACTCGAATCAAAATAAAAATAATATTATTACTTAAAATATTTTTATTACGATTATCAAACAAAAAAAATATTTGTAGAATCAGTCCCATTCTCTGACAGAACAATGAAATATTTCAAAATAAAAATGACCACGCTTACTTTTAAATACTATCAAAATTAACAATCAAATTTAACACTAAAAATATCTAATTAAGTTTACACAAAGCTTAATATTTCTTCCATTTCTTGTTCACAGCACCTATCGCTTTCGCGAGCTTCTAAATTTTCTGTGTCTCTTTCCAAAACATTTTTAAAAAAATTCAAGTGCTCCAATTCAGCCTAATTAGGTCCATAATGTTTCATTAGTAGACTTTTAACATCTCTTAATTTTAAAGGATTAACAGCAATACCTGTGTTTAATTGCTCTGGTATCATATCTCTATAATTTTTGGTAGGTCTAAGTAAAACTTTACTTACGCCGTTATCGTTTTGGTATGAAAGTTCTCCTCGTGCTACAATTCTTCATGTAGTTTTACCTCTTCTCAGTACTATACGTTTTATTTTACTTATCTGGAAATGCCATTGATTAGAATTTTTGAGAGTATCTCTGACAGCAGAACGAAAGTCATATACGGGAATTTCTGTGCCCAATTTGTAAACCTGGGCATGGTCAGCTATTATTTCTTCGTATTCTTTTGGCTCAACGATAGATTCTAATTTTCTTTTTAGTAAGTGCAAAGATGCGATCCGCCGGCAGAAACGAGTGACCCATTACTGGGAATATAATTTCAATCGTTTTCAAAGTTGACGGCGCCTCTGAAAGCCACTTACCGGCCATACCAATCAAAAACCTATTTTTATTTTGGCCTCCACATCCGTCAGCCATTAATCTAATAGTATTTATATTTGTGAGATCAAGAGAATTTAAGCAATGTTACACTGCACTGCAGATTTCGTTCGCTGATTTCGCAGTGATGTCTTCCGTCCATAGATAGGATAGTACATTCTCTTTATTAAGTGTACTATAAGAGGATCCTATGACCACCGTGAAATTATACAGGTATAGTTGCCTAGAATAATAAGTGGCCTGATCCGGCAATTTAGGAAGAGGAAGATTCTTTTGGCAGTCAAAGCTTAGCGTAATCATATCATCCCTTTCTTCTCGTAGTTTGGCAAAAAATGCTTTCGCTCGTAACTTATGAATATGTAAAGTAACCTTAAACAAACCGTAAACCGTAAACAAACCTTAATGACATGAAGGTTTGTTTCTCAGCTGCAGTTTTAGCATGTTTTATTTGTTCAGACAATTGGAGTCATGTTGAGCATACATCTTGCCTAGGTGTACCAAAACCAATATTAAAGCATCTGGTAAAGATGTTTCTAAAAAACGAGTGTGTTACTGACATCCCTGGTGAAGCTTGATCATTATAAAGTCCAAACATTTTCGAAATGCTTAAAGATGGATCCAGGTAAACGCGTTTTCTATCTTCCCCTCGAGAGTAATGAACTTCCAAAGGACGAAATTCTTGAATAAAATTTTGAACTGCCTCCTTCCTAGCTCTAAATTCGAATTCTTTGCGATCTCCGCCTCTTCGCTCATGAGCTGTTAATCCAGATTCATGATATCGTGCTAGTACTCCTCTCAGTCGAGTTGGTTTGATGCGAAGAATACACATAAATGCTTTCTTGCAAACATTAACTAGTGTACCAGTTTTATACGTTCTGACATAATATTGCACTGACATTCTTTTAGATACTCTGCTATTATTTCTAGGGCGCTTTCTTCGAGTCTGTAACGTTTTACAGTATTTTAAAATAAAATTGTCCTGATCAATCTTGTTATGGGTGTAGTAAAAAGTTTTGTGAAAGTGGAAAATGTCATTGGACGACAATGTTCTACATAGGTATATTTGTTTATAGTTATGAATATATAGTGGCATGATTGGAAGACCAGGTGTTGTATACCTGCAATCAAGTGAACTATTTTAAATACATAGAATAATAAAATTTTGGGCGTGCTTTTGGCTCTATTTACCCTGTACACAAAGTAAGGCCCTGGAGAATCAAAGATAAAACTTTTACTAACTTTAGAAACTTACCGTTTTTGCTGTTGTTGCTCGCGTTTCGACTGTTTTTTTTGCACCATTCACTTCCTTGCTTTATTAGGGGGCACAGTATGAATTTTATTCATTCCTTTTCTTAAAATTTGCTAATAAATTTTATAAAAACACAACAACACATTACACACAGTGTAGACAAACAAGATTTTCCTGGACGCCATTATGAAAGATTGCGTGGCTCTTGATTGGTCCAAAGTGACTTGATGTTTTTTGATGTCACATGTAAAGTGGACTTGCAGTAATTTGAAAAAAACCATGGTTTTTAATCTTAATTTACGGAAAAACTACAAGGACTTGGTTCAATTTGTTAGAACGTTTTGAACGATAATTAATATTACTTTTTAAAATGAACAAAAGTTGCCCTTACGTTAAAATTGGACTTGATGCAATTTGAAATCTAACGGCTCATATGACATTTACCATGGTAAATACGACTGAATAACTCTTAATGATAAGTTATACTATACTGTACCTCATCGAACTTATATGCGTAAAGAAAAGCTATTTTTTGCTATTCCTAAATGTCACACTAATGCTGGTAAACGCTCACCTATGTATCAGATGATGCTCAGCTATAATAAATACTTTAGCAAATTGGATTTGATAAACACT
>DWEJ01001349.1:0-13256 GCA_018245835.1 Mysoria sejanus stolli | reverse complement strand
AACGTAACCGGTGAAACGTGGGAATGTTATGCATTCCTCTGCCTACCTCTTCGGGGATTACAGGCGTGAAGTTACGTAAGTACATAACAATTTACTATAACTGTTATTTTTACCTAATATTCAGTTGTTATAGGCGTGATGATTTGCGCTCAATTTGAGTAAACGCAACGCTCTTTAGTAATTCGTTTAGTTTAAGATGTATACATGAGCGATCTTTACTGAATATGTTGCATATAAAATGACATCCCATCCCATTCGTTACACTATCAATAACTCTCCTTCTAAACTTTCGCCAAAAGCACATCAATATTCTTCGTATAACTCTTCGAAGCGAGTTATCTACATTCCAATTATAATACATTCCAACGTGAATGACATGTGAATAAACGTTTCTCGGGGCATATCACTGCAAAAATCACGTCGGCAGAGCTGTGCGACGCGCGGGCGAGATGCTCCTCCCCACTCCCCGCCCACTGTCAATAACTATTGTCGCGTGCTAATGTCTGTAACAGGCGTTCAATTAAACGTGTCAACTCACTGCAGATAGCTCCGTTAAACGGTACACGTTGAATACCAAACTGACGCGTCTCGCGCCCAGTCCGCGCCGAATTGAATTAGAAGCTGTATAGTTCGTGTAAACACGACAGCCAACCTGTTACGAGGTTATTGGGGACACATCGGGAAATATCTATCCCTGCGATGGTTGTATGTCCATTTACGTACGTCTTTTCATATCAAAAAACTATTCGATGTTTTATAATCACATTCGATAATTCGAATCAAATACCACGACGCATTAACTATAACATTTCCACAGAGATTTGAACATTTTTGTAATAATTTTATAACATGCCTTTTTGGTCGCTTTGGTTGCAAGCGCGACTGTCGATAGGGAAATCCTGAGTTCGTATCGCGGGTGGGTCAGTACTGGAATTTTGTGATTTAGATTTTCTAATAGGAGCTCAGAATCTGGAAATGTTCCGGATATATGGCAATAAGCTTAATAACCTAGTACATACTGGGACGTGGACGTAACTCGATAACCGTGGGAGTGCATTACATTCATCTGCCTACCTCTTCGGGGACTACGGGTGTGATGTTACGTTTATTAAGACTTACTTAAGTCTCCGCAGCGAGACTTAAGTAAGTCTATTGTTAATATGTAATATTTTTGTGAGAGGGTTCCATTTTTTTCTTATACAGAAATATCTATGAGCACTGTCAATGGGAGAGCGTTAATGTTACCCCACTTCAATAACTAAATTAAATGTCATCAGCGCGTAGATACAAAGGCGGCTGTGGCAGTCGAGTTGCTAGGTGGAATAATTAGCTAATGAATTTCGTGCCGCGCGCGCCGTTTTACTTCATAAATATTTTCCTTACGACCCGTTGCCACGAGCTGTCGATAAATTTATAGGAGGGACGGCGTCACCTGAAATTTTATTTTTTCTTTCTTCGCCACTCGTCTCCAATATTTCATTACCCCGGATCCTTTTTAAGATGAAATGATAGCTGTCACCTATGCGAATATCTTGAAAAGTTTTCTAAATATAAAGAAACGTTTTTGTGTTATGGTGCTGTCACACTGCTGTTATAAAATGTTATATAACGTTGTTAACCAATTTGTAAGGCAATAATAACACGTCGTCAGAACTTGTAACTTGTAAACTGTAAGTTACAAGTTACAAGTAAACTTGTAAGCAACGTTGTAAGTGGATAATAATTTCCTACCGAAAATAATTGTTTTTCTGACTAATATTCAGGGTTAATAGTGAATGTTTTATTGGTTTGCTAATATTTAATAACTCTAAAAAAAAATTATAACTGTAATGTGGCAGCACCATTACGTTTCATACTAATGGATAAATTAATTCAATTCTTTATTTCTGTTTAAATATGGCGAGGAATGTAGAACATACTCGTGTGACTCACATATAAAACGCTTTTAAACAATTAAGTGAATTTTGAGTGATTGTGTAGATGTGTCATTTTAGATCTTTCCGAAATCTTTAATGTTTACTTTAATGTTTTGTACCAGAGAATTTTTTGAAAAAAGTTACGGGAGCGTCGTTGTTGTTTCGAAACGAATATAATTTTTTACCATTATTTACCATTTATTAGATAAATTTTCTTGTTTTCAAGGAATGTCATGTATTTTTAAAATATTTTGATTACTTTTTACACGATCTAATTACCTGAAAACAACTTTAATTTATTTTTATTTGCATCATTAAGTTAATTTACATTTTTTTATATTTATATTTTCGACTACAGTCGACAAATGCAACACACAGGATTGTTAAAACTGACAATATGATCTCACTTTAGGTTCCATAAGAGGTAGTTAAGAAAGACCGAAAGCAGAATACCTCTGTCCCTACAAACATGCCGCGGTTCTTTTATATTGATCACTCCCTTCAAACAAACAGACCGGTTTCTAACATTTACAGTTTATCTTACTTTTCGCCACTTAATATACATATATATACTCGTATATCAATCGGCATCATTACTCTCACTATAATAGTGACCTATATACCTCACTGTAATACTATGACCTCACTATAATACCTATAGACAAAAATTACAGGTGAAACGTGAGAGTCTGCATTCTTCTGTCTACCCCGTTCAATAAAGTACAAGTGTAATGTTACCTTACATATGTATAAATACGAGTTCCAATAGTAATGATGGCCGTATTGATTAGAGTCAGGCTTGTCTGATACGTGGGAACAACATTTTTGCCACCTGCGCCTCGGCCGCTGTTCGATAGTCGGAAAGCTCTTCACATTCTCGCCCGTATGCCGACAGAAAAACTCACATCATTGTAATATTCACTTAGTAAACACCTTTCATTTCAACATCCTTTCGTTATATAACTGTAGGGCACGTTCACAGATTGTTATTAGGTACATGTGGCGATGTTACAATGTTACTTTTGAGATTTTTCGCGGCTCACATTTGTAACTGTTCGCCCGCTCTTTTGATATATACGTTCTACTTTTTATGTTGTCAAAATTGCAATAACCGTATCTGTTTTAACGTAACTTCACGCCTGTAATCCCCGAAGAGGTAGATAGAGGAATGCAGAACACTCCCACATTTCTCCAGTTACGTTTACGTCCCACTATGGAATAGGTGGTGAGTCTACTGTTATGCATCGGGCACATATCCAGACTCCGAACCACTAGTAGAAAATTTAAATTAGAAAATTTTGTAGTGTTGGATTCGACTCGAACCCGTGACCTCCCGTGTTCGTTAGTCGCACTTGCAACCAATACGATCAACGAGGCAGTCAATTTATCTCTTATCATTATAACAATTATTATCCATATATGTATCATCATTCCAAGCCTCCCTATTCGGTAAGCAGAAGGCACCGAGTGTCAAATATAGATGTTTTAATAATTTACGTTTCGAGTAGCTGCTTTTAATTAAAGCAAAATTCTTCCTCCATACTGTATTTGCTATATATGCTATGTAGTTCTTGTGGCACAACAATCACGATTATGTCCAACCAAGGATATTATCGTGTTTCTTTTGTCCAGTGCGCTTATTCCGGTTTCGTCCATACAGTTAATTAACGTCCGTGCCCGCGTCAGGTCGGGGTTTTTACGTAGGACTCATCGTACGTGGGCATTATCCTGAAAGCTAAGGGTGGTCTAATTCCACCATAATGATATCTTCTTCAGTATCTCCGTGCTAGTGTTGCCAGATTACTTTACTCTGTGATAATTGTAGCGTAAGAATGGAAAGTTTCTGGTCTAGTTATCATATTCAATCGTTATTAGCTTACGTGGACATCTTCACGCCGGGTCCTTTACGATATCGACCCTTTATTGTTCCACTGCTGGCATATGGGTCTCCTCTCAGAATGAGAAGGTTACAGCCGTAGTCTGCCATGCTGGCCAAGTGCGGGTTGGCAGACTTCACACACCTTAGAGAACATTTTTTATTGAGGACTCAAGATGTGCAAGTTTCCTTACGATGTTTTCCTTCACCGTTATAGCAAGTGATATTTAAACTTAAAACGCGCATTTTTTAGAGGTGCGCGTTAGAGATTTGAACCCGGTATCCTGTAGTTAGAAGTGGAATTTTAAACCACTAGGCTATCACTGTTTATCCTCACGGTCCTTTACGGGATAAGCAAAATTCTATGATCGCCACTGTCTCTTTTCGTGCACACACAGAGGAGCTCTGTGTATGAATCATACGTATTAAAAATTTACATTTTCATACAGTCACATGCACATGACATAAGTTACGAAATCCAAATGTTCTCTTTGATACTAAATGTTATAAAACATCCTTTACAGTGACGTTATTGTTATGAACAGCATGGAAGAAATTTTTCTGCACATTTTTGAGTAATAAGGTCGCAACAGATTAATCCTTCAGATGTTTTCAAATGCATCTTTTGATGTAAATTTTTCTTTCGTATTCAGTAATTTCAAAGTAAATTTGTCAGTACAAATTCTTGGTATGTAACATCTCGCCAAGTCCCTGACTGTATAAGCAGAAGCCTAGCCTAAATATCACTACCCTTACAAACCTGAAGTGATTCTTTGCAGTGAATAGATTTTCAATTAAAAGTTAATACTTAAACCGCTGAGAAGTTTTGAAGTTTACTGTTATTTACTGTACAATGGTACAAATGTTATTTGATGGCGCTACATTACAGTAATATATTTGGTTAGTTGCAAATACACGGCTTAGTGAGATTTAACGCTTCGTGTTCCAGTAGGAGATACCAAATGCATCCATCTAACGGGAATACAGAACTTGTGTAGATACAATTTAGACTGGCTCTGTGGTGCAGTGGTTAGTGGATCTAAGACTGTTGACCGGGTTAGATGGTGAGACCTCTGGGTGCCTAAATAACTCTGGGTATCAGAATAAATGTAATGTGTTTCTATTGTATCCCTTACTTTATTCGACGTGGCGTGCTGGTTTTAGAAACTTTTGAAGTAAAGATGATTAATAATGGTACATTTCTATTTCTATTATGCTCTATATCCCCCAATTCCATTGTAGGACGTCAACCTCTGGGGCAACGTAAGAGTGTACTACACTTCTCTGCCTATCTGTTCTGGGATTAAAGTCGTGATGTTACATGTTTATATTTATCTGTGTTATTAAAAACATTTTTGTTAGTCATGCCTTACTTCTTTGCAATGCGTTAAACGTTGTAGATAAAAAATCGTCTGATAGCGGAGGTGGTAACTGCGGGCGATTTGTGCGAGTAGGTAGAAGTTGTAGCAAATTGAGCAAAGATTTATGCTCAGTGCCGTTTTAATGACCGCTCTCTGCGATCTCGCGGCCGATGAGAGCCTTCAAGATAGCGAAAGAACCCTACGGCAATCGTTCTTTACCAACTAACGATGCTCTATCTCAAACTTAATTGTTTAGAACATAATAATTAGAAAATGATCGACCAAACTATTATGGGTGGTTCTAAATATAAATTTTTAGTAGTAGCTGGTTCGGTGACCGGTTATGGCAATAGTCTCACTCTTAATTTATGGGACGAATAACTTAAGTGGTGAATCATGGAAGTGTATTCTTTTATATACCCCTTAGAGAAAATACAGGTGTGATATTATATTGTGTAGAACATGATAATTACAAAATCGTCATATTTTAATTTGAAGTCTTGCTATGTCTATGAGATTTATAACACTACATTTTATTCTTATTCGTAACGTACAAGATTTACAGTAGACCGCGTGGTAATGCTGAAGAATTTAGAATTTACGTTTAATACTAAGGAATACAACAGGAGCACTGAGTGTGTCTTAAATCAAAATTTAAAATCTCAAATTGTAGAGACGACGACACTGCGAGGGCGCGAGCCGGAGTCGGAGGGGCTGGCGGGGAGGGTTGAGGGGGACGGGGGGCTCAGCACTAAATCTCGCCGAGTACATTACCGTTTTCCAATATCTAAAGCAAAGCGCTCAACGCTACTGCGCTCCACTGGAATAACAAAGAACTGCGTGCCTGAGATATTGAGCACTAATGGACTGCGGTGTTTGTGGAACGACCTACTTTATTCTAATGATGGCTATCTTCAGACGTTCCTTGTGTACAGCAATTATAATCTCAAACGTCTTTTGCTATTCGGATAATATTTAATGGCCCGAATTCTTGTCGTATTTGTTTCTTTTCTATACTACAATGAAGTTACTCTCAGGTATAATTCGAGAACAATCCATTTATTGTTGAAAACAAATATCTATGAACGATTTTATATGCTTTGAATGATTATATAAAGATATTAAAAATACATACATATCTTCACACCGGGTCTCTTACGAGGTAGCCAGAGAGCACCGATTATTTTTTATATTAAAAAAACTTATCTTAATATGGATTATATTAAGATAAAGTTAAGAAATAATACTAATACGTAGAGGGCTCGGAGCTAATCAATATTCCTTACTACTGATTGGTCGCGTATTGGTTTATGTAAGTTGAGGGATTAAACCGAGTAAATATGTAGAGACACTGAAGGATTATTTCCGCACGATCAATCAAGCGCACACGAAGGCGCGACCCCAGCGCGGAGCCAGTACGTAACTCTTAATCGACATCTCAGCCACATCGACACGTTTTGGAGGATTATCATTTACATGTGTACCTACTCTAAACTAATATATGTACTTTTTGTGTATTGTTTTTGAGTAGATATGTACGTATATGTGTACATTATGTATTATAGTTCATTGTACATCATATTGTCGGTGAAGCATAACAGGTGTGTAAGTATGCAGATATTTGGAATTCCGTGCTCCCGGCTCACCCCGTAAAGGATTTGGCGGGAATACGTGATAAAAATCAATATTGTTATTGTATTTTATCTTGCCGTGTTAAAGCACTGAACGTTTTTTTTAAATGAGTTGTCTGATGAAGAATGCCAAGTAATAATCCAGTGCCATTTTCATTTAGTATTAATAAAATTTTAAGTGCTATATAACTTGGATTAAATCGACATGTTAAAAGATTACTAGTGTTAATGAATGAAAGTTGATAATATGTATGAAGTGTTCAATATAAAATCAGAAAGCTTTAACGTATAAATATATGTAGTCAATAAAATCTAAGCCAATGCGTGGCAATAGGCTCACCACCCATTCCATAGTGGGACGTAAACATAACCGGTGAGACGAGGGAGTGTTCTGCATTTCTCTGCCTATCTCGTCGGTGATTACAGGCGTGAAGTGACATAAATTAAGTCTAGGAAATGATTCACGAAAAGTAGTTTCTAAATTTCTTAAACGAATCAAGGTTAATATGTTATTACTATTTTCATATTTTCGGAAACTTAACGCTACTCATATTAATATACACAACATACAAATTTACGTCCTAGCGGTATATTAAAGTTTATGTTAAAATAAGAAATAACAATGAAAAACGTAATATCCCCTCTCCCCGTAATAACCTCTTCGCGGATTACGGGCGTGATGTTGCGACAATGAAAGAAATAAAGAAAAGTCATTTTTGGTTGTAAGTAGACCCATGACAGGTATGTTTACAGTTTCTGTACATATTACGTTTGCTGCCAATTAATTTTGCATCAATCTCGATAGTGATGGACCGAGAATGTGCTTCTGTTACATTACCAGGTCACATAGCCCTTGATTCATTGAACCAGTTGACAGCACGACGTTAGGCGCATCCGCTTGCTTAATAACGAACTCGTTAATTTTAAACGTTCAATTAATATTTTATCGCTGTTGTTATCCATACTAATATTATAAATTCGAAAGTAACTGTCTGTCTGTTACGCTTTCACGCTTAAACCACTGCACCAATTTTGATAAAATTTGGCATAAACATAGATAGGACGTTCAGAAAGGACATAGGATTTTTTATCCCAATAATCCCACAAGAACGGGAGATATAACGATTAACGTTGAAAAATCTTGCGTGCTAGTAGCTTTACCCGCGTGCGCCGCCTAAACCAGTAGAGATGCATCAAAGTATTGTATTAGAGAATTGTGGAGCTATAAAAATACTACAAAATAGTCCACGATAGTATGTGCCTATATCTTATGGTTAACTCACAATAACTACTTTTATGTTAAAAAATTCAATTAAATATATTATGTTATTTTTGAGGCTGTTTTGTTCTGTTCAGTATTAATCCTTATGTAAATAAATCCATTTGTTAGCTTTGCCATTTAATATAGATCAAAATGGTTCGCTAGCAAGCTAGAGCTCCATATGACATGTTGAGCTGGTGTCCGTGTTGCGCTCCTTGGCCCTCAACCCTACCTCGCCAGGTCATTTTGTCTAGGTATTTGGTGTTCTTCATTTCTTTGTGAAGCAACATAATTATAGGCTACTTTTCATCCTAGAATTCCCACGAGGTCAGTATTTACATAGGAAAAACTTTGTGACACACTGATTTCCATGTGAGCGAAGCCGCTGGCAGAGCTAGTATTTTTATAAAATATCAGAAAGTAATTGCAAAATGTTAGTCTTATGTTAGAACAAACCTCTAGCATTTAGTAATCATTGATCTTCCTACATTTTTCATTTAAAAATGAAAATAAAACCATTACTAAGAGTATACTGTGTTCTGCTATATTTTGATAACAGTAAGTCAATTGGTATACTTGATCAAGGTTTCCAATTCACATTTACCATGACTTTTAAATTATAGCATAGCCAATAATTTGACAAGGTATTAAATTTGTTAGTCTTGCTATGTCTTTATTTCATACTTGTTACATTTTATAAGATCTTAGTGGTATAAAACTTATTATACAGAAAAAATGTAACAAAACACTTGTAATACCTAAAGAGTTGGCCAGAGGAATACTCCCACATTTTAGCAGTTATATTTATGTAATAGATAATGTTACAGGTCATAAGCCTATTACCATAAACCTGCACCTATCCAGACTTATAGCCACTACTAGAAATTTCACCTTAGAAAAACCCAAATAGTAACCAACTCGCAAATTAAACACAGGTCCTTTTGATCAACACTCATATTGTTAATTCCACTTAATGAACAAAACAGTAAATTTGATTTCACAATGCATAATAGAGATTTCATGCTGAAATTCCTCTAATATAGATCTACCTAAAGGTATTATGAAATTTGCTACAGATAATACTGTATATGCAAGAAGAGACATTAATGTACTGGAAAATACAGGTTTGTAAACTATTATGAATTTGCCATTCATTATAGAAGTAAAAATTAACACATGAATAAACATACATTAATAATAATTATTTATTAAATTTTTCAAACTAAATACAATAAGCAATGATGTCTTTTGCCAAATCCTTAGTGACAAATTGTAGGAAAGACATATAACAGCAATAACTTACATTGAGGTAAGGTGACACAAAAAATTTTCAATATTTTAGCTGGTCATATATAAAATATTTGTAAGTACAAGTTTAAGTAATTAAAACTGATTTTCGCCAAGTACTATTATGAAAATTTAAACACTAATAGATGATAATATAATATATACCAATTTCGATCAGGCTCTCTCTGATAATTGTCTATGACCATAACTATTTTGGTCAATAAGTATAAGTAAGCTGCTATGTTCATTGTTATTTATAAGGACATAATAAATATTTTTCATGTTTTACAACTTGTTACAAAAACAGGTGACCACCAATGACAAGAGATTCGTAAAAAACAAGAATACATAGGTACAAGAAACAGACAACACCGGAAAAAACTAAAACGATCTAAAAGAAAGTATCGTATATAAAATTTGATCCGAATTCAATCAAATAAAATAATATTGTTTGTAAGAGAACTTGTGACTCACCGCTGTGTTCAGTAAAAATGTTGGAACCGAGCATGCGGGGGTCCTTCGGGACTCGCGGCTTGTTCCGCGCCGAGCGCATGGACGCGCCGCTGGCTGTGCCACGTTCCTTCGCCTGCTGCGCGCCCATCTTGCATCTGGGCCGCCAGCACCCTCCACGGACGCGTTTCCTTTCGTTCCACGGATGCCGATACACTAATTCAATAAGCCTAATGATACGGCAACGTATACCATAACTACTTCAGTCTGCTATGGCAACAGCGTTTAGCATAAGAAAATTCAAAAAAATAACGGAATCATGCGATTAATATGCTTGAATTTTCAAATATTCCGGAAAAAAAGATTACCGGAATCGATCACGACACAAAAAACACTGCCGCCGCCATTATGTGCGACTGACATGTTTGGATTGACGTCGATTTTTTAGTTGTGGCCTGATACTGGTGGCGGCAGCACTTATGACTATACCATAGATTAGAGTACTACAGGCATTACTTTAATAAAATATTTATAAAAAAAAACTCAACAGATGATACAATAGCACTTACTAAAAACTCAGTATATTTCGAGACAAATCAAAAGATATTCTTTATAACACATTAAAAAAGAGAATGATCAGTTTCTCAAAGGAAAAAAAAAATCGTTTTCATTCTTCTTCTGAAACTTTCGGAAATTCTGAAAAAATATAGTTTTCATGATAAAAAACTCTTCTGGTCCAATTCAGATAAAATTTTATATCTTTTAATGTCTTCAATTCGCACAATTTTATTGATAATCAATGAATATGAATCATTTTACCATTGAATTTTAGAGAGTTTGTGTGATTTATTTACATTTAAAACGACTCGTGGTCTCAATAAAGTTTCGATTCATATTCAGCGGATCAAAATACACGAAAATCACGCTTAGTTTACTTCCAAAAAATTATTTTATCATTAAAACTGCCGATTTTCATCATTTTTACGGATTTTCGAAGTTTTCTCGAAATTTGAGGGTGTAGGGGTCAAACTGACCTCGAATTTCAGCGGACCACAATACGTACCCGTAGGTAGATCCGGTCAAATGCACATTCTACTTTTTTTTTTTGTGTGCCGGTGTAATTAACGCTACTTTTCTATATCAACACACAATAAAAAATACCCTTTTGACAATTGTAACTTCAGCTGTCCGCTGTCTATGCTGTAGCTGTCTTCTGTCTATAATGTAATTGTTGCCATCTTCTAAGAAGACCAGTACACTGATTTTTGAATAGATTATAACTTAATTAATATATGTTTATAACGTTTTATAAATTGTAACAAATGCTTTAGTTTACAAGTATTTTTATAAAAGTTTGTCTAAAACCATCCCGGGCTTAGGGTTCATATATTACATTCATTTATAAGTAGGGAAAAATAATGAGCTAGCAATTATAAGTTAAAAATAGTAAAATTAAATAAGTTTATTCTATAATAAGAAATATAGGACTATCATTACTTTATAGGTCGCGACCCTCAGGAGTGAGGAAAACGACGCGAGGAGGACGATCATTACTTTCGTGTCACTGTTCTATTAATATGAACTCATGCTTTTTCATTTGTTGTGAAAAAGCTACGTGCAAAAGATAAATTTATTCAATGTACACTATTGCATTTTGACATAGCACGATAAGCACGAGGTTTGAAATCAGAATGATTTTAGTAAATTCAATGGTGCTGCTACTGATGCCCACCTTTAAAGAGATTGAAGCAAAAGGCACAATGCAGTGAACATTACTCATATGACCATTTACAGCATGTTGAAAAAGTAGGGGGAATTTTATTTATGTGCTCTTTCGTACAATGACATCATGACTTTATTCTTAATGGACATTTATATTACATAGCTTATGTTGCTACTAAATTCCGGCCCTGTTCCACCTAAAATTACAAATTACTTTATAAGATACAGCTTCATTTATTGCAATGATACTAAACCTGCTGAATATATTTAATACTATTCATTTATTTTAGGTGTTCAGTTAAATCAGTAAAAGCTGATTTGTAAGGTAAGCTGTAACCGCAACGGTGTTAACGTCACGTAATATTGTAAAAGTATGAAATTGACTAAAACGGGAATTACGTACATTTATTATAATATTAACTGTAGGATCATGATGACTTAGGTTATTACCTAAGCCTATACCTATAATAAATACTTATGCGTTGTTGTATATTTTCGTATAATGTGTTTCATAGTGTTTGAAAACTAAAGATTTCTACCAATGCGTCCTATACGTCACATAGAGCTGCAACATGGATAGTGTTACCAGGGGCGGCTCTAGCTCGTGTAGCGCCCGTGTGCAATGAAACCCTGGCGCCCCCTAGGCCTGACCCCCCTCCCCCTCCTCCGCGGCTATAACTATTAACTTTGCCGTCGTAACAAGAGTTTTTTCATATTCCAACAAGCTATTTTATAAGTAAGTAGGTATAGCTTACAGTATGGTATTAGTTACGGCCTTTATTCTTATGACGGCAGAATAACACTCATTGTGTTTATGCCTGTAGTACATCTCTGTTGCGAAACTTAGACCAAAAGAAAAGCCGACTTACAAAATATTATTTTGAAAATATGTACCTACGTGTGTCAATTGCAATTGAAATTTTTAATATTATTGCATTGTATTTAAACTGAATTCGAAATGACTGTCGGCTTCTTGATCAAACGCGTCGGCACGTGCTTTTGATAGCTATGCCGCCTTACGTGAGTATAAACTTTAATTACGTGAAATAAGGTTAATTTTAAGTTGAATAAAATGGTCGAAAAAACTTTAAATATGTGAAATAAGGTTAATTTCGAGTAAAAACAAAATGTTCGAAAAAGAAGCCGCCCATAGGGCGTTCGCGTTTGATAACTGCCGCCACCGCGTTGTTGTACCATGATGGTCCAAGACGATACTCTTAGCTGTCTTTTAGCGCCGCGGCGCCCCCTGAAACGGCGGCGCCCGTGTGCATTGCACACCCTGCACTATACGTTAAGCCGCCCCTAAATGTGACAGTCCATTAATATAGAGTTTACTGAAAAATAGAATACTAAACAAATGACGTAAACTAAAGACGTGCTACTTGTAAATCGTCTCAACGTCTATCACATTATTTACAGATATATTAAAATGTATTGACTAGAGTCAAGTATATGGAGAAGGCCTGACTCTCACACCCAGTATTGTCTCAATAACTCAAGCGTTAATCACTACATATCACCCGGTTACGTCTTGCATTATATTACTTGTAGGTAAGTATCTTTGTCATCTAGAGAAAATTGCTTACCACTTTGACGTCTGACAAATAAGAAAACACGTTAATTTGACAGACTTACAATATATTTAATAACATTACATATTTAATAACATTTTTATATTGAACAAAAACAATTTAACAGACGATGGATACCTAACTGGTGATGCAATCCCTGATCTACATATATATATATATA
>DWEJ01001348.1:0-13260 GCA_018245835.1 Mysoria sejanus stolli | reverse complement strand
AACAGGAAGGCCGTATCTTATCTCTAAAGTTACGTGGAGCGTCTCACGTGCACTTCTCGGAACCGCAGGCATTCCAAACGGTATGAATGAGCTAGTGTCACCATACTGATTGACGATGATTTGGGATATTTTTATATTTTTACGAATAACTCAATATTAGAGATATGATTAATGCAAATCGGCTCATATTCATATTAAGTTTATAAGCCGAGCATCTGCCTCCTGACCTCAAGATACCATATCCGGTATAGAGCAGATATCGTATTGCAAACGTAAATACATATAATTTGTACTACGTTTGTAATACATAGTTTATTCCATAACTTGCTAAAAGCCTCGGCGCTTACAATATTCATTTTTTGAGGAACGCGACCACAATCGACAACAATTTTCGAACGTATGATGACATCGATAAGAGAAAAGACGAGTTCAGTAACACAGCTCTGTTAACTCCTAGAAATAATAGCGGTGATAATTTACATTTATAGATAATAACATTTTCTTAACGGGCAAGTTATTTCTGTGAAGTTCGATCTATCAGCAATGGCTTGTGAAACATACAGATAGTAAAAAAATAGATAGGCCAGTCACAAGCGCGTGTATAAACTAAAATTTCGCATTGATATAAAAAGAAAAAACACGTATTTGGTACATATGATGGCGTGCGTGGCGTGGTTGCAATACTTTACAGAGAAGACCAAGCACCAAATTCATTCTCTGTCTCCCTCCATCTTACGAGACGATTTTTTGCTTCGCTCGCCTACTCTATGTATATAATAATACCTCTATGATATGAAAGGCTAAAAGGTGCTTGATTCTAGACGATAGTGCCGCCAACTGGCGGACGGTGCCATCGTTGTTATGTAAGAAAGAATTATACTCCAAGGTACCATATAGGTCAGCTTTATCCGTACTCAAGTCGACGGGTATATCTACAAACACGGAGTACGCGTATGTCATAAATATATGCCATTTAATACTTTAAGTCTGTTAAATATCCCTCTTACGAGGTCTTAGCAGGTCGAACACGGCACGCATGAAAGTGTAAAATTGATAAGGTTTTCAGTTAGCACAGTGCGTCTATCGTAGCAAACATGAGCGTAATGTGTGGCGTGGTCAGAGATGTCCACAGGCATTGGCTACGTGCGCCAGCTGCCGGCTCCTTTGCTAATCTCATAAGATAAAGAACGTTGATTGTCATCAGCTCTTATCGTAAGCCACATTCGGCTATGTTATTGCTGAAGTTTCATTTAGTTATATCTTTGTGTATTAACCAATTATCGTATCAACGCGTCTCTATAATCGAAACGGCGGATGATTCGTTATAAAGAAGTGTTCACTATTCTTATCAATAATATCTTATGCGTACATCTCATTCGCGTTAGATAAAAAATAAAATTTTATTTTGTTACAAGTAATAACATAGAACATCACCCCTGTAATCCCCGAAGAGGTAGGCAGAGGAATGTAGTACACTCCCACGGTTCACCAGTTACGTTTCCGTCGCACCATAAGTTAGGTGATGAGCCTATTGCCATACACCGAGCACATTTCTAGGCTCCGAGCCAGTATTAGGAAATCTAAATGGGCAAAATCCTGTATTATCCGACCCGGTTTTTGAATCCAGAAACTTCCGATCGATAGTCGCGTTTGCAACGAAAAGAGCAACGATGTTAGAAGTAATAATGCTTTGTATTGGTACTAACTACGTAATATCTTTAATAGACCTTGAATTAGATACGCATTGTTCTACCAATGTAGTGGTTATACATTTGTTGATTCACACCATTCCAGTAGTGTGTACATTATTTAGCAGCGTGTTAGTCAAAGATCACGCCATACCTAGATAACGTTAAGTCCCGTGCGCACCGGCCGCGCTGCCGTCACGTGCTAGAGTCACGCTATAGTCACGACAGATGGGCATTTGCCTTCGAAAGTATATAATTATATGTTAAATACTCGCAATCTAATCACGGTAGATTACAAAACAAAGGCATCCCTAGGTGTTTAGGTAAATTTCCACCGACCGCCTGAGCGCATGTATCGCTCGTTTAAAAAGACAGTAGCTGGATTTAAAGCACAGATTACACTTTTTTATGAAAAAATTGCAAATTTAGGGAATACTAGGACTAGCATTGAAATGCCTGTGTACAGTTAAGGAGAACACCTAAACAGATTCAGTCGCTTATGATGTTCTTCAGAACGAACGAAGTATCCCGTTTAAGTTTTATTGTAACTCTTATTCTTATTATCTTCATTACAGTGATTTCAAATAATTACGTAATGGCGGAAAGATAATATACAATTTAATTGAATCAATGTTAGTTGTAGTATATATGTTAGTTAAATACGGTACAAATGAAGTACCATATACAAAAGGCTCCATAAGTTCCTGCAGTAGTACAATGTGACAGATCGGTAAAACAGCTGTTACTTTGCGTCAGACTTGTATTGAATTATTGATTCCAACAATCAATATTAAAATAAGGCGATGCCGCGCGTGCCCCATGCTCCACGCAGCCGTCCCTTCCCTTCAGTATAGGTCCCTTATCAATGTATGACAATAACTTCTATAACAATAAAAGATATTATTGCAAATCGTTGACACAAGATATATACTCGCAGTCGTTATCGACAATGTGTGCAAAGCGTCGCACACACCCCGATTACGTATCTGATAGCAATCGCGTATACAATCTCCAAACCCGTATCTATGCATGTTATTATTAACATGTACAAACAACTGTCCGTCTGTCTGTTAGAGTTTCACACTGTTGTAATAAGTGGTTCATTTGATCCGGAGTAAAGAACAAGGTACAATAAACATAATTTTTAAGACAGTTTAGTAAGATGGGAAAGATATCTTGTAATTATTAAGTCTGAGAGAGTACGTGAGAGAATAAAGAGTGCGAGTATTGTAGAGGATGTTGTTTTCTTGAAGCATGTTGAGTTTGTGAGGAGACATATTGAGCATTTAGTGTTCTCCGTTTGCACCGCGCCGCGCCGGCAGCCCGCGCCGCGCACAGCTCACTGATCTGATTCTCACATGTCTATGTGAACGTCACTAATACACGCAATCGTGGGCATTTTTTACGTAGAGCTCTCTCTATTATTTAAATCGTCTCTATATTTACGTCACTAATACAACAATATAATCGTAAAGAAAATACAGCTAAAAGTGTAACGTAAAGTAACTTCACGCCTGTAATCCCCGAAGAGATAGGCAGAGAAATGCAGAACACTCCCTCTACATTTCACAGGTTACGTTTACAGCCCACTATGGAATAGGTGGTGAGCCTATTGCCATGCATCGGACACATATCCAGACTCCGAACCACTACTACAAAATCTAAATTAGAAAATTTTGTAGTGTTCGACCCGGTAATCGAACCCAGGACCTCCCGACAACCAACGAGGCAGTCATATATTGTTATGTACTCTAACATTTACTCGTAATAAATGTACGCCTATAGTGTGTCTACGCTTGTTGCTACAGACTGCTACGGAGGCTCTACGGTTTTCCCCATTCTCTACGTAGGCGCTACGATGTTCGTTTTATAACGAGTCTCAATTAAATTTCGTTCACAATGAAGTCTTAATTAACTGGATAATCCCTTTTTACTGTTCCAAAGTGTGTTTAACCTAATCCTATAATTAAAGGTAATAGTAAACTAGGTTATAATTGAATGTTAAAAGACGATAGAGTGGAGAATTTTAGGGCCTCAAAGTACCAGTGCTTAATTCGGGTTTTTAAATTGCGAATGAGTGGATTTAATCTATCGAATAAACTCTGCGTAGTATTTCAGAAATTTACAAAAATTACGTCACTTAACACGAGCATCGTTCCTACTGTTGATTACTTAATGTATTATAAAAAAAACTTTAAGACTAACCTTTAAATCGTGGTTAGAAATGTTAGAATACATCACATAATTTATATTATAAACGTATCTTGAAAACCGCCGCAATCGCTTATCCATTTCTGTAGCCTTCAATTTCATGTTAATTTGCATCTCAATAATTACGAAAACAGGTTTGAAATGACAACTAGCATTTATTTAAATTAGTTTTCAGAACGTCCACGGTTCAGTGTTACCAACTCAAAGGCAGGATTCAGCGCGCGTCGAAAATTGTTTTCACGGTTGGCAACACTGTAACGAGAATGGGAACGTGATCAAAATGGCGTCTATTTATTCACACGCCAACTGCAAACAGTCAGTCGTACATCGGAAAGTTAATTCGCGCGCTATGAATTCTAAACTTGGCACACGTCATGAGAAAATCTTATCATACGCTTTCTAATGCAAATTTTATCCTATTGAATTCAGAATATAGAATGTAATTCTGTAATAAATAGAGGCATAAAAACTATGCTTATTAGTATTCTATTATCAAACCTGATCCCTAACGGGTAACCCGTGAAGAGCTTCCTTCGAGAAAGAGAATCGTTACAGAGTTGACTCGCTTCTTTTACATTCATACACGCACGCTGGTTTGGGCCACTTTTGAGTCCCGCATCAGCCAAGTGATCTATTTGATCAAAATTGGTACCTCTCACGGTTTTATTCGGCATGTGCAGCTGCCAAACATGCCAAAATTGTAACTGTTAAGATTTTCCATACGCATTGTCTGTGTTGATAACAGCGTCCATTGAACTAAGCCTATTTTTTGATATGCAACTGTTTTAAAAAACAAACTGTCACGATCTTAAACTATTATACTATCAGCAACCAACATTTCCCTATTTGTTATAAATATCACCAAAGGTTATAATTTTTTTATGCAATAGCATTTGGCCGCGTTCCTATCTGGCCATTGTTTGTGCAATAAACATTTTCTATAGGTCATAAAAAAATGTATTTGGATTATATATAAAACATTTTTTTCGGGCTGATTCAGGTTCATAGGAATTCTATAAAAAATATTATATAACATTCATTTACATAACCAAGGCTTCCAGTTAGGTAAAAGGTAAAGTAAAAGGTAAAAAAAGAAAAATGACGGGTCTTGCCGCTCGTCGGTTCTGTAATCTTCAAAGCTAACACTGATTGTAGCCGATGATCATTAGTCAAGGTGTTCATTAGAAGCTGTGGGTCTTCATCAGAAGCTATTGTCGAACAATCGCTACTGTATTGCTACAGGTATTGTGCCTAGCGACCTACGCATTTTCCATTAGTCATTACTGGGCAGAAGAAATATTACGCAAAACACTAGTGTTGTCCGAGATATTTGGCAATCCTTTCTTTCTGCCTAAGCTGGTAGATATCTGGCGTGCCGATATCGTCATACTTTTGGAACTGACGTGAAAACAACAGATTTTTCGTACGCAATCCACAAATGTACATATTTTACGGATGCACGCTTTTAACTGCCTCATCGATCTAATGCTTGAAACCGCGCTTGCTAATCAAGAAGTCGTAGATTCGATTTTCAAATTAGTCAAAGTATCTCAGGATTGTTTTTTACTTTAAATCTTTAGTAGTGGCTTGGTTTGAATTGTTTGAATGGTTTGAATTTTTGCTCTACGTCTGAAACGATATATCATTACAATTCGTTTTATAATAATATCAAATTACATCGCAAATGTGCACGAAACTTTAGTCAATAAGAGCAACAAGTGGGGAGCTTGTAACAGCGAACGTAATCGGTTAAATAGTGGTGCTATCATAAATTTATCGACGGAAATAGTCATGTTTTATTGGATATTTCGTTTTATGCTGTGGATATCGAATGCGGAAATGTTGTCGCTAGTATGACAGCATTCTAATTTATCAGTTTGAAAACCAATACCCCATATTCCTAAGCGTTAGTGCCTGCGTAAGCCTTTGTATTTGTGCAGGACCTGATTGTACGATGAACTCTAGACCTCGTTGACTTATTTGTATAATATACAGTATAACTATAGTATTGTATGATAATTTACATGTTCTAGTAGTGGCTCAGAGTTTGGATCGGTTCAGATAACAGGAAAAACGTGAGACTTTACTGTTAAATTTCTCTACCTACCCCTTCGACGAAATACAGGCGTGGTATTATGTTATATGTGCTCCTTATAAAACAATCAACAAATTATCGATAATAATATGTGTGCATCACTAAAATGCTTCGTATGTTATTTTTCAGCCTCGATTTATCACGAGGACGGGAAAATAAGTGTTTACCCATGAAAAAATAAACGGTTTTGTATTTCGAACAGATGAAATATAAACATGGGGTGCCCGTTGATGGTATTCTTAAAAGAATTTGTAAAATTAAGAACAACATATTACAAGGCTATAATAAACTCATAAGACGCGTGGACGAAAAATCAAAATTCAATGAAATAAAGAATTAAATTATACAAAAATTACTTGTAAATTAATTGCATAGTCGTAAGCTTACTTACAAATGTTAATATTGTATACTTCTATTAAATCGGAGACGTCCTAATGGAAGGCCAGGGCAGAAGTAGCTTTATTAAACGAGCATGTATGACTACTTGACCAAAGTAAGAGAATTTAAATCTTTTAGTAGAATGTTCAGACTTTTCTGACGGTCTTAGGCAGGCGAGCCATTCTAAAAGTCGTCCCGTCGACAGAGAGAGAGGGGAATTAATTTGGTACTCATTTCTCTGTTTTAATTATTGTATGTATTTGCCAATCATATACGATTACACGTTATGCAGATGTACGAGTATGTTCTGTCTCTTCCTATGAACGAGACATTTTTACTTACATAAGTGCTTATCACTCGCCTACTTAACCTATAATATTTACTCGTTTGCTTTTTTTGCATTAAAACGAAAGATATACTTTGATATTATTATCGAAAATAATTTCAAACTATTTCAGTAGGTACATAATCTAATTAACGTTAAAAATTATTAGAAGTTGACATGTGTCAAGTTTGTTTGGACTCCATATTCTTTTAATTGGCGCGTAATTCACACCATAGATAAGGAACACTGTTTTTAATCCACACCTAATGAGAACTTATTACATAGTTGCATTCACTGGTGGAATTATGATTTACAATATGTTTATTAAAATATTATCATGTAATGTAATTACATTACGCTAATTAGCGGTGCCTTTGTGCTATAAACAAGTCGAGTGGAGGCGAGCGAAGTGTTCACCAAACATGGCGGCTTGTGACGTCACTTTGGATCCACTATTCAATTATTACAGCTATTTATAGACCTTTTTATTATTATATCTTCATGCATTCTACATCCATGCACACGCGTCGGTTTCAGACACTTCGAACTGTTATAGACTTTTCTCTTTTAAATTTCATACTTATATTGAGAGATATTCAAAGAGCAGGCAGATACATCTCTGGCATTCTTACAAACATTCTTAAATGTATGGCCTACTACGTGAGCCATGAGACTGACAGCAAATGTGGAATGTTGTTGCATGCGCCAAACTAGATGCGCTCCTGATCAGATCGTTCGTCACTTATTTCTGACAAGTTTTTCAGTACATTACTAAAAAGTATGTATATACATAAATACACAAAAGTAAAATATTAATGTTCTATTTATTTTCAGAATCATTTTTATTTTCAATTTTAGTAATAATGTATAACTTGTGTAAACATACACAAGCAATACTATATCTACCAAAATGTATGAAAATATTCAACTGAAAAAATCTACTGGGTATCTGTTGTTATGTTGTTGTTATGTTCATGGACCACAGTGCCCAAGGCAAACCGTATGTTTGCCTTCTGTACTATAAAAACAATGGGACATGCAATTCTAAACAACATTTATCTTTGGAATCTTTAAGAAAGGAAGCAAGATTTATAATCCAATATGGCGCCGTAGTGTCGAAGTCTCGTAAGCCGTAAAATATATCATATTCCCTATATTTATATCTTTCTAACTATACTCGTTTCACCTGGGTATAATTTAAAGAAGACAAAGATAGATAATTCACAATACACTACAATATATCATTGCAATTAATTTTATAATTATTATCTTTCATTGCAAATGTGCACAAAACTTTAGTCAGTAAGAGTTACGAGTGGGGTGCTTGTTAGAGCGAACGAACTAATGGTCCTAAATTGCCTTTTTAATTATTAATAAAATTATGCTGTATTGTGGCTGATTTATAACAGATAGATATAAAATTACGATAAGGCGGACTTTCTTTCTTTTTTTTCCAGAATATTTTCGTAGCACATTATACATATTTACGTCTTATTAACCTTTAGGTCAACTCGTGGAATTGGAAAAAAAGCCTCTAGTTGTCGTTTACTATTAATCATTAAATCATCAACATTATCAGCCTATTTCAGTTTGCTGTAAGACATAAAATTTCGCATGGAGTTCGCATTTTAGAACAAGTCATCACCCTTAACAGCATATTGGATAAATAACTTCTTAAAGTCGCTTTAATCGCTTTTTACGACACCCCAGAATCCAGTCATTGTGTCGGGCATGTGTTCCTTCTTTGCCCCGTAAAACAAATAAATATTTGTTATACGAACATTAGCCATTACATTATACATTTGCAGAATTCTCCAATTATAAAAATTATCCATATCGTGTATATCGACCCTTCTGTCGTTCCACTGTTGGAACATGGGTCTCCTCTCAGAAAGAGAGGGTAAGGCCATGGTCTACTACGCTGGCCAAGTCACATACATTAGAGAACAATTTTTTTTTTTGAATCAAGGTGTGCAGGTTTCCTCACGATGTTTTCCTTCACCGAATAGGAAGTGATATTTAAATTTAAAACGCACATTTTTAAGAGGTGCCAGAGATTTGAACCCGGTCTCCCGGCGTGAGAGGTTGAATTTCAAACCACTAGGCTATCACTGCTATATAAATTAACCCATAAAAATTATATCATTATTAATTATGTTTGATACGAAAACATGAATAGATCAATTTTTCTTTGTCCAGAACAGAAGCCGTGTAACATCCAGTTAAGTTGAGAAACTTAAATTTTTAATTTTCACGAAAAATGAGATAATTAGCCATATTTTTTTGTTTCTTGCTGAATTATCTTGTAATTTTTACTTTTAGATAACATTTTCAATCAACCATAATATAGACAGTACCCGACTATTTAACTATTTTTTTTGTACATAAAATTTTTAATCAATACTTTTTCTCTATATTTTCGGCATTATCATAAATGTATTACTAAAAAGAAAAAAGTTAATCACCAAAGTCATTGATATTTCGCGGGTGTCAACGATTCTAATGTCATCTATGGTTCCGACAAAAAGCGTTTTGTGCCTTACCCGTGACTTTTCGTCATCGTCCGAATCGATATCCATTGAAAATAATATCGATTATACAATTAATATATCGTTAATGGATATTGTTATCTGTGCATCGCAGCGATAAGAAGATTAAGCGGCCTGTTGTAAAGTAACACATATTAATGTTAATAGATACGTCCAGCTTATTCATATCAATTGTTCTGATCAGTCATAATTTGAAATGGAAATGTTGGTGTGAAAAGAGAATGAGCATGCTTAGAAATACAAATACTACCCAGTTATGTTACAATTAGGGGAGATACTGGCTGTTTCATGTCAAACGTCTCTAGCTATAAGTTACCGTTGCGCACGCTGCCCTATCTAGGATGAAATAAAATTAATGTAAGCATTCAGGCTCCTGTAATTATAATTTATTTATATTTTAAAGGAAATAATAATGATAAGTAAGTAGTGGAGTCTTTCCTTTTGGACACATATAACGTAAGACTCAAAGCAAGCAGAGGACTTCAGAGCAAAGCTAAAGAGGTTTTTGCTAAGCATGTGTGATGCATTTTAGGACCAGTGCCGAATTAAGCCAGCGCGGGGCCTGTAGCAAATTCTGTCAAGAGGCCCTTGGTTGTTATAGGTTCTCAAGTTAAGGGTGTTAAATAATACAAAACTGTTACAAATAAACTATTCTGGATCTAATATGGGCAAATTTAGAAACAACATTTACGATATTGACATCTTTAAGCAAATCAGACTTTATATTCATCAAAGTGAGATGATTAAAACATTCTTGGCCTATCGTCTTTTTTAACTCATTTTTAAAAAAGATCATCTAGGTATGTTCACTCGTTAAATTAATCTATATTTTATAACGAATCAAGCAATCACAGATCTATGTAATAATATATCTAAAAAACAAAGGTAAAGTGGGTTACAGTGAACTCAACAAAAAATAACTAGGTATGTTCATGTATTTGAATAACCCCACGAGTGTGATATCAGATGCGAGTAGATTCATCGCACACATTTTCGTACAGAATGCCAGAAAAAGAAAAAAAAAGATTCAATACCTCTCATACTTCTGCTACATCATACAATTTGAATATGAATTCCACAACATGCCATTTTTAACGACAGTTGAGAAAACTAGTTGTTGCTGGCCAGGTAAGATATTGAACGCTACAGAGATGTACACATTTGCGCCAAAAGCAACGTTTACTTCCGAGAATATCGTTGTAAGCGAAATTAATACCTAACATACACACCTACGTATACAATCACACAAGCGCACACCCGCCCAAGCCCTGTGCATGTTATTTATATAAGTACGTTCACAAAAATCATTGGTCGTGTTAGTTGCATGTACGACTGCCAATTTATTCTAATTTAGATTTTCTAGTAGTGGCTCGAAGTCTGGATATATGTCCCGCGTATGGCAATAGGCTCACCACCTATTCCATAGTGGGACGTAAACATAATTGGTGAAACGTGGGAGTGTTCTGCATTCCTTTGCCTACCTCTTCGGGGATTATATTCGTGAAGTTACGTTACGCTTATAAAAATATTTAAGTCCATCAGATTTCTCCGTGTTGATGTTGAGCTCCGAAAAATACAGGTTTCTCGTTCAGTTTAAATAACTGGCGATACTTCACATTTCTTAATAATTTCTAAAAGGTTACAAAGTAGCGGATCATGATTTGAATTCTATTATCATTATTTAATAAATAATTTAGACTTGTAGGTATATAAGTTGTCGTACGTCACAAAAATACGTTATGAATTAAATGCACGCCTCTAACACGTACGTATTGTATCTAGGTATATCACATTTATTTTGTAAATATTATAATTACGAATATGTTTATATTATTCTACTAGCTAGTGTTCTCATTGATGATTTAAATAATTTTTTTTATATAAAAGCGAATTTTTATATAAAAGCGATTATACGGTTCCGTAAGTAATAAAATGGTTTGAAAGTCAAATGTAAATTAAATCACCTGAGCAAAATCTTCCTACGATCTACAAGAGGTAAAACCCAACAGTCACGTCTGTAAAGTTTAGACGTTGGATATTTTTGTGAAAGTCTTCTGGGACCGAGACGCCTTTTTATAGTAAGACGCCTCGCTTTTGCTTTCAAGTTGTTCTACATACGCATAAAATAAATGTTGTTAATACACACATAGAATCTCGATAATAAAAATTTGTGTACTTTTACTGGTGTAACACAATATTATCAGAGAAGATGTCTAACTAAAACAGATCTTCGTTTTATCCAAAATAATGCGGCTACCTATTCGTGGCGAGGCGGATTCATCGCTTTCCAGCATGTACTCCTCCAGTGACTCTAACAGAAAGAGTATGTTCCATAAGGGAAGAATTAAAATCGTTGTAATCCTCGAAGAGGTAAGCAGAGTGCGGTACGCTCCCGAATTTTACCAGTTAAGTCTACGTCCAACCATGGAATAGGTATATGTCTATTGCCATACACCGGAAGACTGGATATGTGTATCCAGTCTTCGAGTCACCACTAGAAAAGGTGAGTTAAAATAATCCAATAGTTTTACACCCGGTATTTGAACGCAGGAGCAATCGAACGTCAATCGCGCTTGCAACCAACATGATCAACGAAGTAGTCATCTTTAAAGTAGATAAGATTAAAATACGCATTAGGTCATAAAACTTTGAACAAAACTGGAGTTGAAACTCTATATTATCATATATAGGTACTTACATATTTTTACATTTATCAAACTCATAACATTGTTAATCCCAATTATTGATATTACGTCTTAACCTTAGTTCTGTAATTCATTGCGCGTCTCATTTTTGGTATGTTAAAATGCTAAGCCCATGTTCTAGGTGAATGCTGAACTGATATAACTATTACTTTTATTTGGGTCAACAGCTTCGTGAACTTTTTACCGCGAAACTCAAACTAAACTTGTTTCATCAAGAGTATGAAACTTAAAACTATCAGAGTTGGGTAGGTAGTGGTAAAAATACGTAACAAGATTTCAGCGATGAAACTATGGTTTTGGTAGAATTATTATATCTTTAATATTATGATCCCCATCTCACCAGTTCTATGTTTCAGGGATAGTCAGGAATGATATTTAATGAGCAAAGATACATTTTAGACGCATATAAATAAAACG
Organism: Mysoria sejanus stolli; assembly: GCA_018245835.1. Lineage (NCBI taxonomy): Eukaryota > Metazoa > Arthropoda > Insecta > Lepidoptera > Hesperiidae > Mysarbia > Mysarbia sejanus. The sequence goes on along the minus strand of DWEJ01001348.1, from coordinate 892 downwards.
AATAGACTACTGCCTATTGGGTTAAAATCCCCCGATAGGTGCCATGGATTTTTTCTAATTTAGACTTTCTAGCAGACATTTCTAGTAATGGCTCGGAATCTGATTTGTATGACAGGCACACCCCCTAGTTCACTACACTCCTATGAAAAGCTTTTCGCGGATTCTAAGTGTGATGTTACGTAATAGTAATAAGCGTGTTAAAAATTGACTAATGGGTGTTAGGTGCTCATTAGTCTAGACTTCAACCGCGACCCTTCTTATTCTGAGAGCAGACGCATGTTAAACGGTAAGTCGATAATGAAATCTGAATGAAAGCAAACGATCTGTCAATTTAGGAAACAACGGGAGACGACGGCCCTCGGATAAGTGACCGCTAGTGACAAATCTATTATCATTAGGTAATATATTGGATCGTGAACTCTGACTTCGGACCGCACTTAGTATAGCCTATAGCTGGTTTTGTTATATCGTTATTGTTATTTAAACCCTACATCGCAACTTGGTATACACGCAAACAGATTTTTGCTGCAAGCATTTGTTATAATTGAATGATAAAATAACGTAAAACGTAACATCACGCCTGTGATCTCCGAAGAGGTAGGCAGAGGAATGCAGAACACTCCAACGTTTCACGGGTAAAATAATACAATGTTAAAATTAAACATTTTAATCGTAACTCTCACCAGTAACGTTTACATCCGACTATGGGATAGGGGATGAATCTATCTATTACCATACACCGGGCACAAGGAGGGTACAATGCAACTAAACCATAACCACCAATAGTACATACAACAGTCACTACTAGAAATGTTTACTACAAAATCTAAGTAGGAAAAATTCATTAGTACCAGACTCGGGATTCGAACCCAGGTTATCTGGATCAGCAGTC
>DWEJ01001347.1:0-13261 GCA_018245835.1 Mysoria sejanus stolli | reverse complement strand
GTCTAGACTCCGATCCACTACTAAAATTAAATTTAATTTTAGGTTTTCTAGAATTTTTTCTAGAAAATTTTCTAGTAATTTTCTAAAGCAGAAAATTTCTCAATTGGAAAAATTCTCTTGTAGTGTTCGACCCGGGAATCGGACCAAGGACTTCTCGATCTGCAGTCGCACTTGCAACCACACGACCAACGAGGCAGTCAAGTGTCGAATTAACATAACTATGAATTTTCCTATTTATTTTAAATAAGTAGAAGAACAAAATTCAAATATTAAATATTTAATAGTGTCACGCTTCTAAAACATTTTTTATGTAGGTTTTTACCTAAAAATGGTACATCAATTTTTAGTTTACCTTATTATTACTAGTCATTATAGCTTTTCGAGTGCGAGTGAGTGATGCTTGAGATATAATTGTGGGGGACAATATGCTTTAGACCTCTTAGTCTCTGTTGTAACTCACTGAATTATCACTCACTAAATTAAATAAAAGCATGAAAAGTTGCTTCAAAAATTCAATTATAACATCAGTTTCCTAAATTAATAATTATATTATGAAATGATACGGTTAATCACACTTGTTATCGTCGAAGAGGTATGCAGAGGAATATAGACCACTCCCACGTTTCATCAGTTACGTTTACGTCTCATTATAGAATAGGTGGTGAGTTTATTGCCATACACGGGACGCATGAAATGACAAAAAGATATTTAACGATAAGTATTTAAAGAACAATAAGTCAACAATGAATAACAAGCAGCGAACGAAGGTCACGAACTTCCAAATACTGTCAGTTCTAATAATAATACTTTTGACAATGTAATTGGAAAATCATTAATATTCAGAAGTGGTGACGTTGGGCTTTGTAAAAAAGATTTCGATTCTCCGAAGAGAAGACAATAGGATTTGTAAGGCGATGAGTTAACGCTTCGTTGAACGACTTTTTACTCGTCCAATATTCAGATTATGCTTATTTTGGTTATTAGTAATGAATGAGAATATTGGTTTCATGAAAAGTAGTGTTTTTATGATGCTATGAGGTGCTAAGGTTATTTAAACACTAATTTGTATTATAAGGAATTTGACTTTGAATAATCTCTTAGTATTTATTTTGACTAAAATTTAACCTCCTAGTTTAAAATAAGTGTGGATTTAATTAGAGACTTTTTTATGATGATTTTCTGTAATAATTATATTTATTTATTTCTTCACAGTATAATTACCGTAATTAGTATTGCTTGCTGTTGAAATTCGACAAATTACGACTATAAAATTTAGTAAATTTAATTTAGTTTTTGAGATAATTTATTTTAGTCTTTTTCAATAAAATTAAAAGACAAATTGATTAAAGCATTCTGTGCGATGTGTTTTACTGTACGTATGTAAGTACGTATGTAGCATAATGTTTTTTAGGTTAGTACAATTTAATGTTTCTATTATGAATAATACAAAAGCAACATTCGAAAATTTATTTTTATTTCCAGTTATAGCCAGTTTGGATATTATATGGTTATCAGTTATTTTTCTTTTTTTTTGACGTTAAATATCAAAACGTCTAAAAAACTTTATTCGCAAGGGTTGTTATGAATTTAATTGATAGAGTAGAATGATTGGGTTTCTTTCTTTTTCTATGGTCCCTTTCAAATTCCAAAAAAGGAATTTTTTAGCTATTGTTTTGCAAGACAACAAATAAAAAACTATTTGGTGTTATATTTATCGTATATAGGGCGTAAGCTTTTGATACGTAGGGCATTAGAGACGATTTAACGTAAACCTTGTTGAATTGTGGTTGCATTTCTATGAGAATCCATATAAATGTAATACGTGTTTAGCAAATAACACATGCAGAGCTAGGACAGTTAGATGAATCAATCTTTGACTAGATTTAGGTTAAGTAATATGGAACGTACTTCTACAAAATAGTAGTAATTCCTTTTAAAACATAACGAGGGTTTCACCAACTACAATAATAGATATTCCTAAAGCAAATTAAGTTGCCTATCCTTAAAAAGAAGTTGAAGTTGTTTTTTGTACCATAAGAGCATTTGTCTACAATAATATTTTATTGGAGGCTTTTTAAATTATTCTATTTTCCAGAAGAACTTCCAGCAGACCAGATAATTAAAGAAAAAAAAAATTCCAGCCTTTCATTAACGATCAAATAGCACAAACAAATCACTCAGCATTTGTAGGTATAGAAGTCGTGCGATGAAACAGAAACGAAGGCAATTTTAATTCAGTCCCTTCAGACAACGACGCTCCTTTATTTTTTCTGCGTAGAGGATTAGGGCGAGGACAGAGCCGCGGTCGATGAGCTAGCGCGTGTTAAAAGGACAAAAAGTGTTTACATTAAAGAGCCTCGATAAATCCAGGCTGAACAAGTTGTGAAAATCCCGGACTCGAAATGATCCGAACTTCTTTTGTTTGCGATGTTTCAAGTCATGAGCGAGTAAAATTACGAGATCAATAATATTAAAGGAAAAATTACTTTTCGCTCAAAACTAAAGTATCCACAACTCCTCTAATATTATAATATTCAAATCTAATGTTGATAATTAACTGTCAGATTTTCCAGTTACTGGCTGGTATGGATTGAAAGACAGTTTTAAACGTCCTAATAGAATCTGCAAAAGTAACAACCACTTTGTTTTTTTTTTCCTTTACTTATTGTTACACAGTATTATCTCTCAGTCGGTTTTTAATGGGATCCTAAGAACACCAAAATACGTTATTTTATTACATACCGAAAGAGACATTCCTGAATTTGATATACGAAGTGACAAACCACACAAGAACGAGCCTGAAGCAGTTAAATAAAATAGATAGATGGGAAATGCTATTCACCCTAACACAAAATTCGTTTTGCCACTGCGGGCATCAGAAACAACAGGAATGTCGAAATTCTCTATGAAACACTATTCCTCTTTAAAATATTAGTTTCTTAACTTTCTCTTTCTGTATAGGTATCTGCACTAACTCAACGTAAGCACAAATAAAAACATACCCATCCAACCCTGGAGCATCGCTCCCCGCTCCTCTTGTGTGCCCTACAGTGGAAGTTTTAATCCGGCGTCGGTGTGCATTGTTCGGCCGACCGGCTGATTACCGCCCGGCGCGACGCCTGCCGCTTTCCGCAGTCACTCAGCTACTGTAACTTCTGTAGTGAGATGGCTTTCTGTCCTTTAGTGGTTAATAAATCAATATTTGTTTTAGTCTCTTTAGCTACTGTTATAAACATGAAGTTTGGAATGTAGTACATGCCTCTGCCCACCTCATCGAGAATTACAGACGTGGAAAACGATGCATGAAAACGTGCAAACTGAATTTAAGTACTTATACGTAATATTTAAAGTTATAAGTGCATGCCTTGATTGGTACACGAGATTCGCGAACTAGGAAGTTTAAATTCTAACCACTTATGAACTAAAAATATTTTTAAGGGTGATCTTAGTCATCTGGATACTTCTGAGAAATTATTATTCCTCTTTTTTGGTACTCTTCTGTTGGAAACATCTCTGAATACTAGGTAAATATTCCCGACTTGGTATTAATATGTAATGTATGGTATGTCTGGACATACCATCAGTAACAATCAATTTTGATGAACTTGCTCTCTTACCTTTTCTACTCGATAGTAGCAGATAGATAACATATTGGGTCTTATTAAACAAAACAACAAAATTTTTGCGTAAACAACAATCCAATATAAACAAGTCTTACCACTATGAAACTTTATTAGCATTGTAGATAGTAGATTGTAATAGCTTCAACTTCATTTCATTATGCGAAAAACGGAAGCAACTTTGTTAGTTCTCAAAACATTGTAACAGAAACTTTGGCCGCAATAACGCGTTAAATTTATGGTCCAAGTTAAGTCTCTGTCTAGACCAAGTTGTGTTAATACTTGATATTGAATCTTCGCCTTCGCAGCACATTTTACGTAATCAACTTAACATCGATCTTGACTAACTAAGGAAGGACGCTTATCGAATTATTTAACTGAAAACAAAAAGTCAAAACAGACAAGATAAAGAATTTCTAGCTGCAGAAAAGCTACTTATATTTTTTGCAAAAGGAAATTTGGAATGGAAATGTAAAAAGCCCAGAATACCAATGTTAATGGTTTGTGGACAAATAATATATCTAATATTCTACTCATTATGTTACAATAATAAAAGTATTAAAGCGGTTCAAAACCATTGTAAATTTAATTCACACAACAATTTATTCATATCCATTATTAGAATAGTATCTATCAATAGTTTCTAATAATTTTAAGTGTTATGTATGAAATTTGTTTTGAAAATGTATCGTTAATATTTTTCGATAATTTCATTTTGTAGTCGTCAGTGCTAGTGGGATTCGTCGATCTTAACTAACCACGCTTTAAATGGGACGTAATCACAAGTTACTTTATCGATGACCTGTTTGCACCAAGGAAATTGATTTGTTGCAGCACGTTTCTGAAGATGTAGGCTAAAGTTGAATTAATGTTGATGATGCCTGGTAGAAGTCCAACCAAATATGTAGGAAACTTTGCTTATAACACAAAATTAGTGCTTAACTGTGATGAAAAACTTCGATACACGCAATATTCATTGTTAAATTGTTCATTGGGAGAAATTTCTTCATCATCATGTTCATCAGAAAGTTCTTCATCATCATGATGTTGATGAACTGTTGCTTTAGACTTAAATATAAACGTATTTTGGTGGCGTCACTTAAAAATCGGACATCTTGATTATGTACTGTGTTTATTAGCGGGGAACATCTAAACGTGCCGTTCAATAAGTATCAACTAAGAAACTATTAAACGACCATGAAGTAGATATAATTATATAAATGGAACATAATGTTGCGCGATCGAACAAAACTTTGAGTCGTGTACGACTAATTAAGTTTCTAGAATTTTCTATAACCTTGGACAGTAGCGCCCTCTGGTGTTGAGTAGCTGAACTACCCTGGTACAATAATCTGGAACGCGACTTTTCCAGAAAGGCATTCCAGAACGTTCATCCGAGTATAAAAGTTCGGCTGGGAGTTCAGTTCGAATTTGCGATACGACGAGTTAACATACGCGATACAAGTGTTTAAGCGAATTACGTGTAATTTGTCCGAAGTGTTAAATAATAAATTATATTCCTACGACTGTGAATCGGCGTATTTATTTCATCGAATCCCGGCTCGTAACAATAATACGTACAGGATTCGGATTGTCGCAGATGATGTTACAAAAAACGATGTAATCCATGTTGATAAGATTCGAGTGGCCCGCTCGTGTAGTGCAGAATAAATATTTGTGTGTTCAGTACCTGGCTGTAAAAACAATTTAACATAATATTTATGTTTACATGTATATATGTAATTGATTAGCCGTCTGGTTACCATGCCACAAACTCTCTTGATGCCCAATTGTGGCATCAGACGGCAGTGTCCGGAGCTGTCTCAAGATGTCCTAAGTTATATATAAGGTTATATTATACATAATAAAAACTGACAGTCCTAAATGCTTATTTACGCCTGAACGTAATTTGAAATCCTTGATGTGACTTACAGACATACTCGCGGCAGTACATAAACTGGTGCCAAAACATGTGAATATATAATATATATAATTATAAAATAGAAATGAGTGTGGTATATGAGTTTCTAAAACCTTTTTAACCTGAGGGCAATAAAGTTAATTTTAATTGTAACCTGATCCTACTATTTGGGAGGAAAATGTATGCAACTAAGCCTGGAAGGCAATTTTATATAACGCCAGCGTTAATGGGTTTGCCTAAATCGCGTGTGCAACCATGGAGTAATTCTGGCCTAAAAGAAATAATGAGAAAATCGTGTTACGGTAAAATTTATGGGTTTTGCGTAATGTGTAGTTATATTTGTGTGCCTTTAGAACTTCTATTTGTTGATAGTGAAATAGTTCTAGTTCCAGAATATAGTTTTTTTTTTTCTGAAGCGTCCACTTGCATATATCTTTGAATAGTTATACATGTATATATGACGTGTTTCACTTAATCTACTTCTGGAATGGTGCAAAAACAAAATTAATATTGTGTTTAAGCACTTGAGCATTATCATGTTACGGTTCCGAAACTTTTTTACCCTTTGGTGCTCATAAAAATTGGCAGCGCGTTCAATTTAAGAAAGTTCATTACCGCAGCCTCTACATAACATTCAGTTCAAGATACTTACTGTAATTAGGAGGTGATTGCCCGGAGCATATCGTTGGCGAAATTTCTAAGGACTGACCCAGATAAAATTTATTGTTTAATTTCTTCATATTCTTAGTGTTTTTGTTAATGCTGCAGTTAAACATTTTTGAAAATTCCAATTGACGATTCTACATAAGGGGCTCAATTTTTTTTAACAAAATTAATGAAAACCTGTAGGTCTTTGTAATTCTTAATGTACTCTTTTTTCCTTTTAGTTACATTTGACAATATTCCTTAGTAGGTATCGGTGCTGTAACGGCTCAAACTTATTACGGTCGTAAATACACGATTGAAGATTTACATCAGAATAAAAACAATTCACGGTGCCGTCGGAAAAAATATATATCATTTTCTATTTTGTATTATCATTTTAATTACCTAATAGCTTTCCAAAAATGGTTTTTACTTTGGGGTGGAGAATAAGCTGACACAAAAATATTTTGTATTCATAATACATTTTGTGGATTGATTAAAAATTAAACCTCATTCTTGGATTCTTGGCTCGCGAATCGTTTGTTTACTCTAATCATAACGAGTGCTACTCCAGCGGGCGCTGTCTCCAGCGCCAAGAGCTGGGTCTTTGGGAACGCGCCAACGAGCAGATTGGGATCTTCCACATTTTCATGCTTTGTTTCATGATTGAGTGTGTCGTACTGAAGTCATATTAGGTGCAGATGTTTTAATAAAAGACAAATCTGCGTTAAAGTATTTATTTATTGAATTTGTTATCGTTATTTTACTAAATTTTTATATTATACGAGTCCAATAAATCATTATTTACCACGATATATATGTAGCACAATGTTGTTTTCAAAGTTTCATAAACGTTAACACTATAATTAACATAACCAAGGTACTTGTTTTATCTTTCTAACTAAGAAAGGTTAAATAGATTTTAGATATCATAAAAATGTTCAAGGATATTTCTTAATAAAGATTTTCTAGGATATTTCTTCAAGGATATTTCTTAATAAAGATTATAATTACATTAAGAAGGTCAATAGCTTTGTTATATACAATAAAAAACGGGAAAAATACCCACAGTGCATATAAAACTGATTTTTCATATACCAGTATATCTAGATAAAAATCGAGAACTTCCAAATTACCGTAGCTGCAGTATGTTCAAAGTAGATAATCTCTTTAAAACTGCCTTCTGTGGTCTATCAGTAGCATTATCAGTTAGTTTCTTTTATAAAAGTAGTCAAACTTTTTCTTTTTTCTCAAATTGCTCTATTGGGTTTGATCAAATGAACTGCTATGAGACTTTCTAAGGAAAAATCAGATTACGCGAAAGGAATTTGTAATTACAGGTTTATTAAATGATAATTTCATATTTAGTTACATCACCTCTATAATCCTCGAAGAGATAGGCAAAGGAATGCAAAACACTCCCACGTTTCACCAGTTACGTTTACGTTCCACTATGGAGTAGGTGGTGAGCCTATTGCCATACCCCGGGCACATATCCACACTCCGAACCACTAATAGAAAATCTAAATTAGAAAATTTTGTAGTTCCCGACACGGAAATCGAACCCGGGACCAAACGATTGGCAGTTGCATATGCAACCAACATGACCAATGAGGCAGTGGAGGACTTTATATATTTATTTTCTTGTTGCTTTTACTCAAATAGGTATAAAAGTTAAACATAATGCACGTGATGCAGCTTTAATTCAACACAAAAATGTCTTAACAAACAATCAACATTACTATACAGGAATAATATTCTAAGAATTCCCGACATAGATCCATACCAATAACGAAACAAAATTTCAAGAGGTTAAAACATGATAACTGTTACATGCAAAGCAACACGTGCAGTTCCATCGTAAATAGATGTAATCATGAAAATACAAGAGCCACTTGACGCAACGGACCATTTGCTAAGAGATCACCCCTCCAACCCGTCATGAATATTAAACGATATAATAACAATGTTGATTATTGTCTCGAACGTTTAAAACAAGGGAAATTGGAGGCGTGATGTTCATACAGATGGGGCGAAGGTATTTCTTATTAGGAAGTTGGATGAGATTTTTCTTGCGGGACGCCTCAAGGAATGCTAATTGGACCGCAAGAGCTGATCAAACTTGTGCTTAACACTTCGTCGTGACAAATAATTTTCAGATGTTCGGCTATATTTTTCTATTAATCTCAGCGTTTTCATAAATATGCAAAATTTCTTATAGGTTGAAAAATAAATGGATAAATATTGAATGGAGTACAGACAGACAGAAGGAATTGAGACGAAGACAAATACTACTTTTTACTAAGCGGACTTAAAGCAGAAAAAAAAACAATTAAATTAAACTCCAATGTGAACCTTGAAATATACCAATTAATTATTTGTCAGACGTTAAATACCGTTTCAACCAAACTTTAGAATTTCTCAACTTAAAGCGGTCTTTTAAACTTCTATTAAGTTTCTAGGGAAAGACAGAAGATATTAAAATATTTTACACAGGCCGTAGGAGGTATTAAAATGCTTCATTTTTCTTTGCTTTGGGAGGTTTAAAGTATAGTTTTATAAAATCTTTCATTTTATTAAAGTCCTACAATGTTTTTTATTAGTAGCAAATTTTCGCCTGTTTTTCGATTGAACTGCCGATCTGCCGGTGCTGATGACCACAAGAGATAATGCATATTAATATGATATTGCGGTTTATTATGTTTATATATTGTACTTTATGATGGTATATAAAATTTTAATTTTAATGTAAAATAAACATAATCATCATCATCATCAAGTTATGCTAGTCCGGGTCCCCGCAGAATCAAAAGGGTTAACAGCATTTCAATTACATAAATAAATATATACCTATATGAAAATAAATGGAATTATGAAAATAAATTTATAAATAAAGTTTGCTATATTCTTAATTTTATTCTAATGTTGCTAATTGTAATTTTCACTACAATTTATCGATCGATGTATAAATTTAATTATTAATATTTAATGCAAAGACAAATTAATCCATAACCGTCTCCCTGCCTATCCGTATAGATGGCGTTAAAGAACGCGTCAGTATGCTTGTAACATCGTACGAACGCCTGTTTCTCTATTTATTTTGACAGACAGACGGACAAACAACAATATTCATAGCTCATCCATCCACAGCCAAAACACCTCTATGTTGCATGAAACAAAACACAAAGTTGCTTAAAATGAAAAACGTTGAAAGGGTTAAATAGTTCATGCTATAACGACATCAATTCTCTAGGTCATAATGATTAAAGTCGCGCGCTTAAAGTCGTTAACATAGGTTGTTTTTATGAGATCGAAGAAATCATTACGATGAGGTACGACGTGGAACATCTAACACATTTGGACACATCGCTTTGTGATATATGGTGTTCTGAATCAAGTCATCTGAGACGCGGAAGCCGCAGTTATAAATGATTCCCATAAACACCATGGGGCGACCACAATCGCTACAGTTCGCCCAAAGGATTTTAAATCTTACTAGCCACAAATAAGGTTTAAATTGTTTATACTTCGAATATAATCGTTCGAGTGTATGATGATATGAGAGATAATGACTTGGGCTTTAGCTTAGGTCATAGTTATCTTAATATTTCCTATTGAAATTATTTTCCTAAAAACTTATTCCATCGTGCGATGTAAATGTAAATGATTAAATATGAGACTGGACTATATTTTTCTGCCTATCTTCTCAGCGATTACAAGTGGAACGTTATGGTGAATTTACTCCATCAGATCCGACATCACTGTACACCTTACCGTTCCATGATCAACAATCCAGTTCAATCCACTGCTGGGTAAATGTCTCCCCTGAGGGCTATTCCGGGTGCTACTGGCTGGGCATGTGGATTCGAAATCGTTGAGTACAGCTGCTTTCACCGCCTTCGCTGCTGGCCCTAGTTGGCAGGTCCTACAGTCGCGCCTAGGTAGAGGGCTATAACGTATCAACCTTTCGCCAAAGCATCGTCTCTTGTACAGCAAAGTGCAGGTCGGGCACCTGAATTTGGCTAGGGCTCCTAAAAGGAAGTTTAAAATCTAACACGCGTTTAAGCTTCACAAAACACTACAACTAAGTATTAAAATACCATTATAAAATAATTATTTACAGTATACTCAAACTTAAATCTTAAATGTTCCAGTATTTTATATATTACAAATACATAAATGATATGTGTATAATACGTATTTCATTTACTTTGAATATAAAATATCAAAGATTAAATAAATGTATCCACGGACTCATATGACACCCACCGGCGCGCCGCATACTGAGCGCAAGATTGAGTCATACAAATACACCGATACGCTGTGGAAATTGAGCCAATATACGGTCACCCTTAACGTTTAGGGCCGGCTTATTTATTGTTTATTATAAAGTTATTTATATTATCGCCTGTGGGATATCGGGTTACGGCACTTGATGCCCCGGAAGCGGGAAACCGTGAGCTAGTATCGCCAATGATATTCAAAGACTAATTATACTCGCATTATTTTAATGTCTTTATGATTCATTCAAAATATAATACAGTTTTGAATATGTTGCACAGTTCTATCTAAGGTATTGCTAACATTGCATCTCCTTATGTTTCTGGACGGTAAAATCTATCAGAGATATCCAAATCATATGAATGGTTTATCAGCGTAAAAGGTTAGGCAGAGTTATGTGTCAACGCGGCGCATAACTTAGATTAAGTAAGTTTTCGAGTGTCACCTTAAAACAAAGTTAAGATTTATGTGTATTGTGATAGCGTAAGACATCACCTAGGTGATAAGTGACAACCCAAAATTCATGTATAACATGACTTCTCCTAGCTTTAGGGTGTCCTACTCTACATTTGCCAAGTCGTGGTCCCTACGCGTACGTCAATAATTGTAGGCCCATATAGAAACAAATAAATATAATATTACTCCTAAAGTCACTCGCTCTGCGTTCATGGTGTAGCAAGGGCCTAAGTTTACTTTGTCGATTGAGTTGGTTAGACAAGACAGATTGCGGACGTTAAGTTCTTTTAACACACTCCACGAATTTACGGTAAAAGAATGTGTGTTAGAACTTTCTTTTTCTTTTCTTTTAATATATTTTAACTCAAGTCACTGTTTCTGTTTTTCATTAGCAGTATTAATTATTGATTATCGCTTTGAGAGTTTGTACCACTATATTAATTTTTCTGATATATGTGTATTTTTAAATTCTATTTCATTCGTCTGCCTCGAGTGGTTCTTAGACTGTTGATCGAAACGTCCTGAGTTTGATTCCCGGATCGGATCGGTAGGATTTCTCTAACTTAAAGTCACTAATTAAAATTTCTAGTATGACTCGGAGTCTGGTTGTGTACCTGGTATATGGCAATAGGCTCACCTTGGCGGGACCTCGACGGGACGTATACGTACATTCCACAGCCGCCACACAAAGCCACTGTGAGGGTAATTTTGAAGAACATATTCACCGTTGTAGAGTAAGAAGTTTCCTTAAACTAAAACCTATTTTATCGTTGACTTTGACCTCTGTATAAGAATTTGTAATTTTACATATGAAAACAAGAACAATCCTGCGTCCTCTTTCACAAGTGCAGGGCACCTGGAACGAAGCTTGGACCATAACTTGGCCAATTATCATGTTAAACAAACTGCGCTAGCGACACAGCTCCTTCGCTGGCCCTTTTTGTTCGCGGCGTTGACGAGTATGGATAACGCTTTATAATGAAAATAATGACTATTAATAATATTATACCATCACGCCAATTTTTTTACGGGTTGGGCAGTAAGCACCGAGTGTCAAATATATCTTACATTTATTGCTCATAATGAAAATAATATGTCTAATACTGCACAAAGATTAGAATATGTGCTGAATACAAAATGTATGTTCTTAAATTTGCAATACAGAATAAAATTTCACGCTCAGATCAAACAAATGTCCGAATGATACGGTACTTCAGTTTTTCTGTAAAAAATATCAACATCTTGACTTTGGATTGCATTCAAAAGGCAGAGGACGCATTACATTTCCAGAAGTAAAAATAAAAGGATATATTCATTAACGTTTCAATTATACCCATACAATTACAATACCGTACAACCACATACATATGTGGCAGTTAAATAGAAATATCATTTAATGGATTCCCGTTGGCTTTCATTAAAAATAGCTGGTATATAAATCTACTTAGTTAATACAGATAGATAGTGTTATAATTTTTCTTGCTTAATAATTAAAATCATTAACATATATAGAAAATATATAAATTATATAAAGACTTTAGAACATATAGAAAATATAGAAACTTTACAAGTTACGGCTTTATGCGTAAACTTTCATACAATATCTAACTATGCCAAATTGTAGTCGATGTATTTAATGACAATATTTGGACCGCCACCATCCCGGTCTATCATACATAAGGTTCCGAAATCGATTCCCGGCGAAAAATATATAATTACATATTTACTAAAGTATTTTAGTTATAGCTGTACGGTAAAGAATTAAAGTATAGAACTATTAATTTGATACATTTTATATTTTTGAGGAATGTTTAATATCTTCTAATTTTGGAATAATCCAAGATACGTCTTAGATCTAATATATGGTCTGTATAAACAAATCCCACGGTCTGTAAGCTATGAGAGGTTATATTCTCAGAGCGAAAATATTGAAGTGCAACCATATTGGAAACCTGTCACTCAGAACTCCATAAGCGTCAAAAAGAGATTTTTTTGCAGATCGTAGATAGCCTTTAAGGTTACTGAAATCAATCACGTAATTTTCAAATATCAAAGTATTTTTCAAGTCAGTGTAAAACCACATTTACAGTTATTTTCGTAACTTTGGATTTATCATGTAATTTTAGTTGCGTTTTTTGTATTGAATAGTAGGTATCGGTTAATACTAATAAGAATCACAATGGTAGAGTTGTAGCGTTTGTACCTTGTTATAAGTAGTTACCTTGTATGTACCTTGTATGTGCCTTGTATGTGCCTTGTACGTGCCTTGTACGTGCCTTGTACGTGCCTTGTACGTGCCTTGTACGTGCCTTGTACGTGCCTTGTACGTGCCTTGTAC
>DWEJ01001346.1:0-13262 GCA_018245835.1 Mysoria sejanus stolli | reverse complement strand
TATATATATAGTGCTTCTTCTGTTGTTCATATATATATATATATATATATATATATATATATATGTGATTGTAATTGTGTCAAAACATATCGTACCGCGAACCTACCGCGAAAATACCGATAGCGCAGCGTTGCATAGAAATAATTTCAAACCTCAAAGCGATTAAGCACGGTGAACCAAACAAAGCACAGTTTAATTTTGTCTGAAAAGCATTGAGACCGAAAATTGGCAAACAATATTGTGACTTACAATAATAAATCATACGCTGCACGGGAATAATTTTATTTACTGCGTTATAATCGTTTACCGACGATGTTAAAGCTTTCGAAGCTCATGAAATATAAATTAAATTACCGCAAACAATTTTTCGTTCGATTAATATTGTGATCGCACTTATTACGTTGCTATCATCGTAATATATTGTATACATGTTACGTAAAGTAAAAGACGTAACTTGACTTTTAACATATCACCGTGATTTTGTTCTGTAATTCTGACATTACACAGTGCTAGTGCAAATTTTAGGCATAATTTAACTGTCGTAAGATTTTTTGGATTGCAACGAACAAATACAAATACCAACTAAAAGATTCCATTTCACTGTATCATTTGACTAATCGCGCTTTTTGAAAGAATAGCTTAACATCCTGCAAGCACTGAGTTAAATCGGACAGCGAAATCAATGGTGCACTCAGGTGAGGTTTAAAATTCTTCTGGCACAAAAATATCACTTTTGTTCCAAAACCAGAATCGTAATAATACCGTTTTTAAAAGTGAAAAAAATACGGTTTTATCGCACACTGGCCGCAATTGTGCTATTTCCCGCCGGCGAGCTCCGGATACTGAAATCAATGACTCGTTTATATTAGCGGTTTCGATGCAGAATTATTTACCAATGGCATTCGGTGCAGGTTGATTTTCGAATCGGTACAGTGCTAGGATAGGCTACTAAGCTTAGTAAACTAGTCATAGTACTTCGTTTCGCTATCTATTCAAATAGATAATTTTCCAATTCAAAACGTGATAAGAGAAAAATTATCAACTTGCTACGGTAGTATCTTAGGAAAGTAAATACAGGCGCGTTAAATGAACAACGTTAATAGATAAAACATGTTACAAACCGTGTAGTTGGGCAGGAATAACAAAAAACAACGTAAATGTTGATTTTGTACGGTAAACAGGGAATAAAAATTCATGAGAAGAAATAGTATTACTGGCCAATAATGGTCCGGCAGTCAGTAGAGGCGTGAAACTGAAAGAATCTAGTTACGTTTCAATCTCGAGATGAGATGGACGAGCTATTTCCAATTGGTCCGATGCTTTTGTTCGTTCGTTTTTCCAAGAAGTGTGGAAGTTTATGTGAGTTGGATATGTAGTTGCTCCTCTATTGCGACTCTGTACTTAAAGGCTATCGACATCCACTACCTGAACCGTAAATGGCAACGAGTTTTTATCATAGTCTCTGAAGGAACATTTGACGTGCTTTATCTCAGAAATGCGTTTATATATAATAAAACGATAGCCGCTTCATTAAAACATTATATTGTCTATTATTATTTTTAGTAACAAATATTGGTTAACTGACAATTAGACCCAAATTTTGTACTTTGCTAAGGTAACATGCATTCATTCACTTACATAGTTTCAATTACATATGCACTCCTTCTCTATTGCAAAAACGAAAAGTAAGAATTGAATTAGTAAATACAGAACGTGCGATATGACAAAGTTCCGCTTCAAGCCCTCGAGTGAACTATCCGCGACCAGCAAAACTTTTTAATGCCGTTGATCCACGTTGAGATAGATAGATGAGATGATGTGAGAGTTACTACAGCTTTAACTTCGGATAACTTAATACGCCGCTTGAAAGTAATCTAGAATACGATGCTTTATATTGTGTAGGAAATTTTCATTTCGGTCCTTCGGGCCGGATCAAACGTGTAGGATGGAAAACAATACCCATACCATAGCGTATTCTCGTGGAAACGTTTCGCATGCAATACACGAAGGCTGTGTTTTAAACGTAACTCGCATATCTGGCTCGAGGCCAATTTTTCATGTTTTTTAATATTCGCGATAGCACGGCGCGGAAACAACAACATTTATTGGTGCGTCTCGGCGGCACAACTTGTTTATAAATAAACGTTCTACGCAGCCGCTTGCGCTGAGCCCCGATGAAAACAATTGTGCAAAATGAGCAATCATTTTTACGTAATGTTCCATCTCCTGTGCCTCGGACTTACTGCTTTCATGTTTATCTCCTGTGTATACGTATGTTTTATTTTGCATTGCAGCACAGGCCGTTGTTAGTTCTGAATATGAATCGAGCACAATACAATACATTACTGGAAGTATTCCCTTTGCATGTATCACCGCTGCAGTGGATATATTAATTTAGTTCTGTGTATAAATTATTCTGAAGATAATATTGTTTAATTAAGCACACTCCAAATTACAAGTAACGTTATTTACCTCAAAACGTGGATTATATTCAAGTAAGACAGTTAAATTTAATATACTCTTTTCATTCGCTCCGTTGATAAAATCAGTTATTATAACATTATCTCTGGATATTTAAATACATTTCAGTAGTCCTATTAAAATAAATGAATATTATATGTACTCGATCTCGAAGATAATATAAACATCGGTACATTGTTTGCGAAGATCTCTCGATAGCGCTAGAACCAGCGATCGCTTATTAAGATATACCAAATTGCTCGTTAGTCTCACAAACGGCTTCCACTGGAGCGAGGTTCTTGTGAAAGCTTGTAATGTTCCATAAGGGGTGGAACGTGAGGGCATTAGTAACAAAAATGTGTTTAAACCACGTCATATTGCATAATCGAAATTTTTGTTCGTGAATAAGGTTATAGGAGAATATCTCAGCAAACCTTTAGCGTCATTCAACTTGTATAAATTATTAATCTCCCTATTTATGTATATGGTGTCATTAAACCCAGATAAATTATCAGTATCAAATTTATGTGGTCAATTTAAATGTAAGTTCCTCAGACTATTGTTTCTGATTACCCTACGCTGGCGTATATCTTGTCAACAATACCTGAAAGTTAAGTAACGTTATCAACTTTACCAATTTGAGAACACCTTGTTTTGAAGCTTGGAGAAGTTTTTAATTGTAGCTAACTTGCACTGAAACTAAAGAATTAAACTAAACTAAAGAAAGTATCAAAAAGATGTCATTGAAAATATCTAATAGTGTCTATTCATTATTTGTAAATTTCTAATACTTACCTACATGCAAAAGTTTAATTAGCTATTGTCAATGCGAAGAAAGAATTTCGTCTGCAAATAAATAGCTTCACGAGAACAATTTGAAAAGTTTCAAATATAATGATATAACTTTGAAAGAAGCTTGGCACGGATCTGATGCTACACAATCAACGTGCAATGACGCAACGGTCGTTTCATATGTTAGGACATATATAATTTACATAATCTGAGCTGCGTCACATGTATTCAACGTCTTGTTATCTTCGTAAGCTGTTCAACATTACGAAAATTAATAAGCGCTTATTAATCCACTTCATCATGACACAAAGTTCATCACAACCAAATAATAATGCAAATTGAAATGTAACAATAACACACTTCGAATTGTGGGATACCATCATTTTTTTAAATCAATCAGCCTTGATCAATCTTCTCACCCTTTTAACGTTCCACTGTTGGATACGAGTCCTCCCTTTACCAGAATGAAAGGACGACTATGGCCATAAATTGTGCAAACTCTTGATTTTGAGTTTGTAATAAGAAGTAATCATAATGATAACAATAATCTAGAAGTAACTATAAGATCACAACGACGGCGAAAAGAGATAGTTTTAACGGTCCATCGTCAGCTAACGAGTTACATAAAGATGAGCAATTAGATAATCAATTCAATGAATGAAGAATAGATCAATCTGATTGTAAGTCTTCCATAGCATGCATTGACGAGATGGAAATTTCCATAATTCTCGTTACGAAGCTGTCTGACTTGTAACATGTAATCGGTTATTCCAAAAATGTCATCATAGATACCATTTTTAACTGAAACTATTAATATATAAGCAAGACTATATTTAACTTATATTTCGATTGAATAAGTAAATTCTGCTTTTTGATCACGGAAACATGGTTAGGTTTAATTTTAAACGTTAAAATATGGGTCGTCATTTCACAACATACATCTTTGAAATAAGTAACAATCTGATCAAAACATTCCCACGTTTTTGTATTATCCTCAACTATACTTAATTCAATTACTTCATCTAAATTAAACATATCATTGGAAACAAAATTATCGCCTGCAATTTACCCGTTCATAGTATGACATATCATTCAGTTGCGCAACGCATCATGTAGGTATGAGTGGAATTGTGCCAAGTGTTATAAATGTTTGATTTTGTGCTACGAACAATTTGATTTCTGACAATTTTACTATCCGCCGGATCGAGGTTTATCCCGCTTTTGTAATTAATTTTTATCGTCCTATTTGTTTTTGCAGTAATATCTTCCAGTGGATACATATTATTTTTTGACTGTACATTATTGTATGCATTGTATTCGATTTTATTTTATACATCAAAGTGGTTAGGTTTTTAAATTAAAAATGAACCTTTTAGCTCTTTTTAATAATATGTTTATATGTAGTTCTTAAATGAAAATACTTAATGAAAAATGAAATAAATATCACACAATTTTGGCGCGAGAATAAGCAAACATGTAATAGCTGGTTGTGTGTTGTCAATATTATACCATTCTCACCTAGGCACAGTTCTTTTATTATAAATAAATGTACCTACGTGTAATTAAATGGGTAGTGCTAAGCCTACACGTGGGCAGGTATTTGTTGTACATGGTAACCTTATTGGTCAAAATTAGCAATCTCCAGGGTCGCTACGTTTTCATTTTGCGACGGAATCGCAGGTACCTCAAGGGACTCTGACTTCATTTAGATTTCGCCTTTTTTAAAATGACGTTCATGGCGATTTAATAAAAAAGCTTATTTACAGTAAAGGTAACCGTTTTTTTAAATAATGACACGGAATCGTAAAACTTTTAATAATTAACACTGCATATACTATTTTGTTATGAAATCATTTATGTAAAGCCCATTTGAGGTAAAAAGATCGAACGTGTATTCTTCCTTTTCTAAATATTTGGCAGTGATCTTTTGACGTTTAAAACGTATTATAATGAAACTTTCCCGAAATTTTAGTTCTTTTTGTTCAGTTACAACTTGTACAGATTTGAGTAAATTCCTAACTAATATTAAGGCTAGCAAAGTCTTAAAGCTGGAGATTGTGAATAATAGCCTTGAATAGATTTAAACAGCCAATGAAATAGGGACGCTGTGAAAACATTTTGAAATAAAAAATCAAAGACGTGTCACTTATCCTTGAGGATTAATTTTCATGGCATTATCACATTTTTCAAGCCAGAACCTAGGTTGGATAGCTCTCAACCACACTTGAAACCAGTATCACTTAATTCATCATACTAAAAATTTTTCTCTTCCAAGAGCAAATCGCTCTTTACACGGTCGTATCAATTGACGTTCATTTGTGCTCAATATATTTAAATAACTAGCTGTGCTCGCGGCTTCGCCCACTTGGAAATCAGTATTTACGTAAAACAGTTACAAACATCCATCCATACTTACAAACTTTCGCGTTTTTACTTAAATGAGTTACAAACATCCATCCATACTTACAAACTTTCGCGTAATTTCAGTTCAATCAGTCGAAAATCTATGAAGATTTATACAAACTTTCTTCCCCTATTGTATTCCTTTAGGGGTGGAATCAAAATCCTTTCTTAGGGGATGCTTACGTCATAGTAGCTTTATGCATGCACAGTCTCAGCCCGATCAGTTTAAAATTGACAAAGTTTCATACAAACGTTCATCCCCTATTTTACCCCCTTGGGGGTAGAATTGATCAAAATCCTTTCTTAGCGGATGCCTACGTCATAACATCTACATGCGTGCCAAATTTCAGCTCGATCCGTCCAGTGGTTTGGGCTGTGCGTTTATAGATCACTATGTCTGTCAGTCAGTCAATTTTGAGTTTTATATATTTAGAAGATATACCTTACGTTGCTCTATCTGAATATATATCCAATTAATTTTTCAAAGAGCTTTGAGTGAAAATAAACGTTTGGACTATTACAATTTCACTCCTAAACTACTTCAGTCTCCTGGCAACATTAGGTATATTAACAATACTTTCGTAAACAAATATATAGCTGATCATCCTTAGTGAACCTTACTGCTACGACTTACCTTACTCAGCGACTACTACGACTGGCACTAGGTTCGACTATAGGGACAAATGAGTGTCTGATAAGCAAGTTGTTTAGTGTATGTCGTAGTTGTCGTAGCAGTTGTGTGGTCGTCAAATTATCTACATATGTAAATATATATTTAGAATTGTACGTACGAATATATACATATGTATGTCTAGGAGCAGTTGATAATCATAGTATAGAGTCGGATTAATCTTAGGTTCAAATAGAAGTGTTTGTATATAAAATATTGTTTTAGTTACGTATTATATACCAATAGATAATATAAAATCTGATTATAAAAGCCTATTACAATTCTTAGCAAATAACATTTCATGAAAATATTTTTTTAAATTCCATATTAAATAAAAGAATTAATATTTGCCGTGAATAGTTGATTCACATTTGACGGAAGTCAGTGACGACAGATATTCTAAGTTGATATTGGAAATGTGAGATGCACTGTGACTAGAATGGCTCGGCATCACGTCCCTTTACCGGACATGTCCTCTTAGTATCCGGAGAAAAACTGCTGCTCCTTTAATTGCTGTGCTGGACTGTTGGCGTTGTAACTGCTTTAAACTGTCTTTTCAGCATTCAGAAAAATAAAACCATCTGAAATACAAGCTGCCGTGGTTCACAACATTTAAACTTATATAATAACTAGATTATCTGCTTATTATAGCTTGCAAAGCGCTCAAGGTGAGGAATAATGCGTATTTTCAATGAAAGGTGATCCATCGAAGAGCAGCTCATAGCTGGTGTTGCTTATTTCGGTTGATTGATTGCATATGCCAGTGGGACAGGACTTGAAGCGCGTCAACTATAACAGTATAATATTACATAAATGTATTATTTTTAGTTGACCAGAGATTACATTTATTTAGTAACAATACAACTATTGAATAAATTTAATATATTTTGGTTCATAACACTTTTTAATTAATGCTAAAAACACTAATTTTAAAAGAATAAATCATCTTCTAATATAAATGCGTAATATCACGACTGTAATCCTTCGAACAGAATAGGCAGAAGAATGCAGTACACTCCCACGTTTCCTCACGATTATTATTTAATAGAGGGTGAGCGAGACTTACAGTGGGCACAAATTCAGACATCGAGCTACTGATACAAATTTTAAGTTAGAAGAATCCAATAGTGAACGATCCGGGGATCGAATCCGGAACCTCTTGCACAGCAGTCGCGATTGCAAACACTTATTTTAGAACAAATAAAAAAACGGTTAATTTTAAATGCAATTAAAAAATTTCAAATTAAAGTAAATAATAAACAATTTAGAATAGGATTAAACAATTACAGGGTAATAATTTCGATTGGAGTTAAATAATTTTAGATACATACATATCTTCAGCTACCCCGTGAGGGACCCGGCGTGAAGATATGTATGTATGTAATTTTAGATAACAATGAATAATAAACGATTTCAATAGAAGTAAATCCTACCGGAATAAACAAGTTTGTTTAAACTCACTCAAAGCGACGGAACCAAGAGCGATAGAGCGAGGAACGTTAAAATAACATTTTCTGATACGGAAATTGCACCGCTCCCACTGTGAAAACAGATAAACTATCGGAATCTAAACGAATCTAGACTAACCGACTGTTTCTAGTCTTGCCCCGTCTCTGAGAAATGTTTTCCGACGTTGAATTTTGCAATTAAACCAAGTCTACATTTCCAGCGATGGATAGTAAATATCACTTTAGAATCTTGAGATACGAGTAAGTGTAAATCAGAAAGCGAAAGTCTGTACTTCATTTAGAGTTAATTAGTTAATTATTGATGTTGAAAGTTACTCGTATTGTAGTTAGTATGCATAAGTTTGGTATGAAATAAAGCACACGACATGGAATGAAACCCAATGAAAGTGTCCCACCCATTTGCCTATCCGTTTAGACGCTTCGATCTTTATTATTCATTATTATTATACACTCTACTTCGTAGAGGGTTTTATGGCGGTTATAATTAAAGATTATATTGATTTCTGAGCATTGCAGAAATGATGAAACTCGAACGTAAACTGTATATTCCATAAAAATAAATGTCGGAGTAATCTGAAAACTTTCTACTGCTCAAACCGTTGGAGTACGAAAATAATGTCCATCGGATAGATACTCCTGAACAGTTTACAAAGAATTTCGCAACATCTTGTGCGATTATAAGATAATTTGCAGTGACAATAAATGTTTTCAAACTTCAACAGAACGCTGAAGAATGATAACAACTAGTTATTCAAACTAAATGGAAAATTGAACGGATCAAAAGTTTCCAAGTTTGCGAGTAACGCGTCTTCCCGCGCCCCTCGCTATTGTCCGGGGAAAGTTTCCAGAGAGATTATAGCCGCGAGTGTTTGTTGGACATAAAAATATTAAGTCCTGTCAAGCGCATACTGATATATTTATGGTGACTGAGAAATGGGTGTTCACAATATGGAAATGTGAATCAGTGAATTGAAAAAAAAAACACTTGTAAATTATTAGAAATTGTTTGTGAGATTAAATTTTTTTTTATTAGAAGCAAACAAATAAACAATTGTTATATTATGTACAAGCTGTAGATAGATAGTACAAATTAAATAGTTTGGAATATCATACGCGGTGTGTGACAAGTTTCACCAACTGCTCCATAGTAATATGTAAACGTAACTGATGACATAGGCGAGCGTAGTATACTCCCTTGCCTACACAGGCGTGTTATTAGATTTAATAATTTGTAATATTTATAATAGAAAGTAATAAATATTTATGTTAATCTAAAACCAGGCGCTGGATGTGACAGATCGGAGACTGGGCGCATGAGTACTAATTAACAACGCTTTGTAAAAACGAACTGATATGACCAATAATGGTGAAAATAAGAGAAATCGTCCTTAATTAACTTGTGTTTATTTAAAAATGATATGTAACTTCACGCTGTAAACCCGAAGAAGTAGGCAGAGGAATGCAGACCACTCCTACGTTTCACCAGTTACGTTTATGTCCCACTATGGAATAGGCGGTGAGCCTATTGTCATGCATCGGACACATATCCAGACTCCGAACCACAACTAGAAAATATAAATTAGAAAATTTTGTAGTGTTTGACTCGGGAATCGAACCCGGGACCTTCGGATCGGCAGTCGCACTTGCAAAACACACGACCAATGATGTTTTAATTTAATTTAACTATTGTGTGAGTACTGAGTACACTTTTTAGAATCTCACTCATAACTCGCATTTATGGCTCTCGTACTTTACTGGCTGAATGTTCCCAGCGCAGCGCGAGCCCGACGAAAATGATTTACAAAATGTCAGGGTGGGGCGACATCGCCGCGTGCTCGAGCGGCGAAGATGAATCGATTATTGGGAAGCAATTTAGCTTTTCTTAATGTTAGCTTAAGCATGAACGTGCGCAGGGACGATAAGTTCCCTTGTCATGAATGAACGTTCGAAGCCCTTACTTGAATTCAGAAGCACATTATATAAAAACGTTAGTTCTTACATGTGTTTCTATGTGTTGTGAAATAATTTGTGTGTATGTTTGAAGTACGATTGTATTTTGACGATTTGTAAGATATTTTCAATAAAATAAATAAATCGCTGATTATACTATATATAGATATATTTATTGGTGTCGTTTTCTACTAGAGAGGTCTCTAGTGACCAAGCTGTTCAGTCGGAAAAAATTATGTAAAAAAAGTAACGCCCGCTGAGAGTTGACTGTTCTATGCTTTTTTATATCTGTTTTATTGTTTTACATCTTGTATGCATTTTATATTTTATTTATTTTCATTTTATTTTCATTTTTTTAGAATATTTATAGCTAGTACAAAGTATGATAAACAAATACGGTAACATAATGACAGCCATTTAGAAGTTTTCACATATAGTATAAACATTAGAGTAAAGGAATATAACATGTATGTAGGTCTAAAGATATATAAACATAGTGCATGGCAGGAATATATGAAGTAAATCTTATTAATAAAAAACTGAGTGGAAATAATAATAATAATGAATAAGAATAAAGAAAATACTTTAACATGTCGTAAAAATTATTAGCTACCTTAGATTTGAGCTGAGAATCGCTGGTGTGGTTCAGATCTACATTTACAGTAAGAACGATTGTGTTAAATGATCTGCACGATCGCAACAAATATGAATTTCGACGATATTTAGACTTAGCAAGCGGGACTGAAAGAAGATCAAATTTGCGAATGTTATGTGAAGGAGGCACACGGAGTTTTACTCTGCTTACTAGTTCAGGACAATCAATAATGCCCTTAGCTATTTTAAATAAAAACACTAGATCCGCTAAGTTCCTTCGCTCTCTTAAGGGAAGCATGTGGAATTTTTTACATCGCGAGTTATTGTCAGATATATATTTGTTCGTTCTAAATTGCAGAATACGAAGGAAACCTTTTTGGACACGCTCAATTCTATCGATATAAATTTTATATTGGGGATTCCAAATTTGTGAACAGTACTCTAAATGGCTGCGAACTATAAAGAATTTTGAACGTTTTTACGTTTTTAAAATCGGATGAGCATCTTAATATCCAAGAGCTTTATTCGCTTTTTTAATAATATTATCAATATGGGTGTCAAACAGTAACTTTGAGTCAAAGGTGACACGCAAGTTTCTAATGGTGTTTGTTCTGCTGATAGATGTTTTATAAACTATGTGTACAAGTAAAATTAAAAAAAAATATATGTAAAGTTAAAAATATGTGTACAAGTATTCCGTCCGTTACTTCATTTATTTACCTGACAAGCTAAAACTATGTATTACCAAAATGGCGACTTTAATGCTTAACGGGATGGTCTTCTAGTCCACCCCAAGTGACGGCGAAAAGATCAAAATGTAGGCTAAACACGTACAAGTTCTATATGGGGTCAAGAAGAGCAAATAACTGTATTTTCTAATATACCACAGAATACATTTGATTACCTTAATACTGTTGTATCTAGTCGTGAATTCTTTTTTCAAACGGTGGTAGAAAATGAATACGTTGTCTCCGTTGCAATTATTCAATAATATGTGCTAGAAAAGCCGTTTTCTTTTACTAAAAGTGCCATATAACCAATACAATATCATATAATATAACATTAATTGAATCAGTACAGTAAGAAAACTGAGAATATATGAGTAAATTATTCGTTAACAACATAAAATATTATATAGATATGCTATACACCGAAATTGAACTATTGACATTATCGTAAGCTTTTCACGAGTGAATGTAACCTGTCAAACTCAATAACCTATCAATCGATCTTATTTTATAGCTTTTTATTTTTGATTCAACGTCAGCCACAATCTGCCCTTCTATCAATAATTGCTTTGATTCCTCGTTTTGTTTTTCAGAAATGATTGTTATGATATATTGGCTTTCTCTATCTGGGGAGTGATCTAGCAAATGTAAAGTGATTGGCCCTCAACATGGAGTTACAGTTTAGCAGTTTTGTGGAATTACTTTGATGAGATGCCGTAAAAAGGGGGCTTTTAGTACTGTCGCAGCGAATTGCTTTTGTCAACTAGATATACTGATGTTATTACACGTTTTCTTGTTAAAGTTCTCGGGAATATTGCGACAATTTTCAATATAATATTCGTATTTCGCATTACCCTTGGGATATTGTCTTCAGGGAGGTTATGGTTCGAGAAGTTTCATTTTATAACCTCACGGTGTTTCACTTTCGCGTTTTTATCGGCCTCATTTTTTTAGCGAACTGAAATTTCAAATATGAAAAAGAAGTATAAAACTTTGCAAATCAAGATCTTTCGGATCTGACAAGAATTTTTTTATCTTTTCCTTGACGAAAGTGGTTTTATTGAAGTAAATTTGAGACCTTTTTTTATATCATACCTTTATTTTATTAGTTTAAATTTGTTTCCATTGAATGTGATCTTTTAGTATTGATGTCGTCCCATTTACATATCAAGGACTAAGATTCTCTTATATCGTTGAAAGTCGTTTTCTATTAGTACCTAACATTTTCCTAGCAGATGTATATACAATTATACATTTCCATAAGGCCAAACAAATCTAGAGACAGTATCATGCAAGCTGTTAATGGAAACTTACAGTATCGGAGAATTGAAGGCTACACCAACATTCTGTAATGGATGTAGCAAACGCAGCTACGTGAGTAGAATGCAACGCTACTGGCGAGAGTGATTGAATGGAAAAAAATTAACGTGTATTCACTCACGTGTCGGAAGGAAAGAATGATAAACCAATTTGGGGGAGTGCGAAGTGGAGTTCTGTAACTTCGTCAAGTGGACGAGTGCGATGTTGAAATGGAAACACAGGTAGGGAAATATACAGTTAACGCATCGAATGCCGAGTTTTGATCACTACATCGTGCGGAATAGTTAATAGAATCGACAACATTTGTATGTGGAAAGAAAATAAAACATTTCTTGTTTATTTAGGTTATCTAATTTCTGTGGATTACTCTTAAAATAAAGGCTGTTTAGAAAAATGTTTAAGGCTAATTTTTAAGGCAGATCGCGAACATTTTTTAATCAAAAAAGTTTTAAGTGCCAAATGGATTATGGTTTTTAAGATTCAGAAGAGATGATTGTAAGGACCGGGAGCACGTGGATATTCAGGGTGCGTCTCACGAGGAAGTTACACTTTCGGCAATTTTAAAAAGTCCCCCTAATCTGCCCGAAACTTGCGGGATTACAGGGAGCTCCATTATGTTCCGTTGTAAGCTTCGGCCCAATAGCACTGGTGGATTATATTGACTCAAAATTCGAATTACATAGTATCTTTGAAGAAACGATTTTTGAGAACACCTATTTCTGCCTTATAACAGCAGTGCGGCTGTGTTCTGGTTTGAAGGCTGTGGTAAGGGAGACATACTTTTTCGAGGCATTCCAGTTTAGTCCTCAGAGGTAGAGGCGCATCTGTGGTCGACCTGAGATAGGAATCTAATCTTATCTGGGGTTGATTACAAAT
>DWEJ01001345.1:0-13266 GCA_018245835.1 Mysoria sejanus stolli | reverse complement strand
ACCACCTATTCCATAGTGGGACGTAAAAACGTATGCGGTGAGACGTGGGAGTGTTCTGCATTCCTCTGCCTACCCCTACGGGGATTACAGGCGTGAAGATAAAAAAAAAATATTATTATAAAATCACGCCCGATCTCTTAAGGGGTAGGTAATTACTATATTACTTATTGTTTAATCATTTCTACATCACAGGATTCTATAAAGAGTATACAAATTCAAACATTTTAAGTCTCTAACACTTAAAATCAATACAGGTATCTCACGTCTGAACGTTCATAATGATGAAAATAATTTAACTTTTAAAGCAGAATATTATAAAACCTTAAATTATGCTCAGCCAAGCGAGCGGCAACTACTTGTTAGATGTATAACATATTATTATTAAGTATTATAATGGAATAAGCTACCATATTGCATTTTTATTACAGCAATATAATATTCTTTCACTTTCACAATTCACTGGTTGTGTTTTACGTCCCGCCTTTGAATAGATGAATGCCCAATATAAATTCAAATAACAATATCTGTTAATATATTTTCTAGCGTAAAATGAACGTACCTCAGTTTAAAGCATAAATCCGTACAGTTTAATGGTACGACCTGTCCAATTAATTTATTTTAAATAAACACTGGCACTGCTGAATTTGCATTGTGTTTACCTACGATGTTTCAATGAATTAGAACTTGTATCCACGACTATAATGTAACGGGCTTAATTCCCGTGTGTATGTTGTTAGGATGGCCCAACTAGTTCCGGATCTGCACGAGGTCCTACTTCATGAGCTCTCGGCGACTGCAGCGAGATCGCGACGGAGACAGGTCGATCCATCCCGAAAAACATTATTATAATTTTAAAATATATAAGTGGTTTATATCTAAGACGCCACTGTAATTTTAAATAATGGATAAAGCCAAAATTTTTCATCGAGTAACAACGTGTACTCGAACAGGTAACAAATGAAGACTAATTTAGCCATATCCGGTAAAACATGTTAAACCTTTGATACCGATAAGTGTCCTTGCATACCAATCACTAAACTTTTTCAAGTACTTAATCAAATTATCTAGAGTCAGATAAAATTAATACCAATTAACTAAATGAGCTTAATAGAAGAAAGAGTGATCAATTACTTAACTAGAAATTTAATGTTTAATATAGAGCTAAAGTTTTCATCTCATTTTATATATCGTACCTTATTCGTATGTAATGAGAGATGCAAAAATAGATTGAAAGTGGGGTGCATGAAAGGAGCCTCCCCGAGCGGCGACTATGTCTGATAAACTACGAATGTACACTGCCCGGCGCATGTACGGCGAATGTACCCTGGACATTGCGATTAATCCTTTCACCACGATTGCTGATCATTGACGATCGGCTGTCAACTCGACGAGGAAGAAGAAGATTGAAAGTTTTAAACATACTCAATATGGTGGAGTTCAAAACAGATAGAAAACTCATTTTGCTACGAGACATATCGCTAAAGAATAAAGCCGGCGTGGAAAGCGTAGTCTGCTGCAACACAATTTTGTGAATAAACGGTACGCTGCTACGAAATCTGCTTCCGATCGTAGACAGTGCTACGAAAGTAGTTTCGTAGATCGTATCTTATACGGTATACGCTCTACAAAGTCACTATAGAGTCGATTTTCAAGATATTATCATATCACTGAAATTTTACTAACATCATCCTAATATTGCGAATGTGTAAAATTTTATGACATGTTGATGTTCGGCAACGTTTATAGATAATCGATTTAGAGGAACGTTAGACACTTACGAATCAAATATCTGCATATTATAGAGTGCCCAAAATGTTGTAGTGCTGAACGTACGTATGTATATTAATAAATGTACCTGCCTAAAATAAATTCTCGTTTCAATTGAAATAAAAAAAATTAAAGTGTTTGTATCGAGTGTGTGGCTAGTATTTCAATATATTAACTCCGAGCTAAGCAAAATTTAAAATGTCAGTCCCGGTAAGGTTATGAAAAATGAAAAGATTAAGGCAAAAGATAAGTCAACTCCATTACAAATATCTCATTTCATACTTTCGTTTCTACCGCTAATACCGCCGAATGTCTCTGGAAATATAAAATTACAAAACAGAAATATTTTTTTAATCTTCTCATAAGAACAATTTTAGGGAAAAAGCGAATCGTGTTTTAATGAGAGTTTTAATAGGAAAAGTCATCGTAGAAATTTTGAAATTAATGACAGTAGATATTAATTGCACACAAAAGAAGGAAATCTCTAATTCTATTTTTAAATTCATCATAAGCGATTTGTTTCGCTGGCAACGTTTGATGACGCTACTGACCGAATTTATAAAGACTAAATTGCTGCCAATTCAATCTCTATATTAAAATATATGTAAAAATTCAAATAAATTGCCATTTTTATAACTGTATCTTAAATGACTGTCCTCCAAACATTAAAGAGTAACTTATATCCTTTCATTGAAGTGGCTTATAATTAACGCTTTTGTACAGATGTCGCTATATGTAAACTGTATTGCCTCTACTTGTAATTTATGTTGTATCACGGTACGATAGAGCCCATTTTGTTTGAAATATTCTCTTAGAAATGCATTCTGTAACACAGTACAATGGACTGAGACATAATTAAAGATGAAGAATTATTAAAATAACAAAGGTATACGAGTATGTGTGATTTATAATATAATGTAATACGTCCTACTGGTTTGCTCAAGCTCGCTTTTATAAGGTCACAAACATTTATTTTGATTTGAAACATTTGTAAATAAATAGGAAGTTGAAGGTTTATCGCTGGTTTTCCTCGTTGGTTGTATTAGCTGTAAGTGCGACTGCCGATCAGGAGGTCACGGGTTCGATTCCCGGGTCGCACACTACAAAATTTTCTAATTTAGATTTTCTAGTAGTGGTTCGGAGTCTGCATATGTGGCCGATATATAGCAATAGCCTCACCACCTATTCCATAGTGCGACGTAAAAAGGTATGCGGTGAAACGTGGGAGTGTTCTGCATTCCTCTGCCTACCTCTTCAGGGATTACAGCGTGAAGATAAAAAAAAATGGAGTGAAATAAAACATACTAAAGTATTTTTTATTTTACAAAATTTTTGTATTTAAGTTATGTGGGTTCACATTGATACTACCAGCTTAAAAAGATTTTGTAAAATTGAACCTTGATAGTGATTTTGTGCTCGACTCTAGATAACCACTCTCGTCTGTAATTCGGATTCTGACTCGCACTTTTCACTATACTAAGTAATACGTGTTTTTAGGATTAATAACTTGCTGTAAGAATATTTTGAGAGGAACCTACGTTACCTTAGAAATTTCAGTATTGTTTTCCAAAAAGTAAAATTCTGCAAAACTTCAATTGATTTTAGACCATCTCATTATAAGAGATGCACGCCTAACAATGGAAAAATAAAATGGTTGATAATGATAATCGAGTTAAACCATATTAAAGGTTCGCAAACTTTTCAGGTCGTATAAGGGCCTTCAAGACGTTTGACATACTGTTTAGTCCTTGTATCTGTTTAGATCTGTATTTTACTTGTGATCAACAATGTACACCGATTAGAACTAACTGCGTCTTGAAATATTTCTGGAGCGTTTCAAGATGTTGTTTTTGTCAGTTTTGTCTTCAGAAAACGCCTAAGATCTAACTGTAGAGTTAATATTGCATCAACCCATACTCTGAACTTACATACGTTCAGATTGAAAGTATTCAGTTCTCACTGCATTGTTCAACTTATCTACTCCCTGAGCTCATGAACAAAGAAATACAACTAGTACCTACAACTTTTTAAATGTTTCGGATACGCTTAAACTCGACCGTTTCCGAGCCACTTCGGGTTAACTTAAGTTGCGCATTTTACAACACACCGAGATATAAAGTTGAAGAGCGCTGGCCGCTGTTCAAGCGAAAAGTTCAAGGGTTTGATGAATTATTAGCGGCAGCGCTAATTGAAGCGGTATTTGTTTCGTTAAGTTATAAATACACTAGCAATCGGATACGAACATCTGGTCTTTTAAAGACATGACGCGTCACGTTTTGCGTTCAACGACGTCTTTCGGTACTTCTAACATTTTGTACTATTAAATGATTCTTGAGTGTTTATACATATTCGGTTTTTTTTCGGATTAGTCCGACTAGCGTCCTATACGAGGTCTTTATTCATGAGGTCCCACGACATTGCGACGGAAAAAAGGTGTAAGTAATGAATTTTCTTGCGTTATATATATTATAGGATAGGCTCAATGTGAAAATTTGTTTAAGTAAGAAAACAAAAGATGACAGTATAAATTTAAAACAATTTACCAGCGACAAGGTGAAATGAAATATGTACATTATCTACATCTTTACATGTAGGTACATCATGTAGGTACGCGCGAATCAACGTACACACATATCTTGCGTGTGTGAACGAAACGGAAACCGTGTTCCAGAAATGAATCAACTCCAAACATTAAACCCGTTCCTTCTTTGCTTCGAATGCTTTTTGCTCCATTGTGCAAATGGAAATTTACCGATGATGTTATATATATACAAATGTGCATACGTTATGTAACTAATAAGTGATAGGTAATAATTTATATCAACAGCTTATGACATAATAAATCAGGATAAGATTAACCTTATCCTCGTAAACCGTATTTTACAACCGTATTTTACACTAATTTGTAATCTACATAATAATAAGAACAGTATTTGTTTGGTAAACAATTTTTTGTGTTGATCATTAGCCAGTTTGATGGTCAGGTTGATCCTGGAAATAGGCTTGGCCCATTGTTTCCCACTCACCTTCATTCAGAGCTAAATTCGAATTCCATTTGTTCAAAATTTGTTCTTAACCCATTTAGTGACGCGCGAAAAAGAGGTGCCTATGCGAGAATAACCGGTCGAATTTCACGGTTCACTAGGGTCAGGAGAAAATGCTCATAAAAAGCAAACCAAAAACAATATTCACATGATTTAAAAAGCTATATATCAAGGACGAAATAGAAAATAAAACAATGACAGTAGTATTTCTATTTTCATTCAAAATTATATAAATAACAAAGATATAAAAGAACGTAAAGAAAGTAATCCAAAACGTTATCTCTTACAAAATGTATTTGCACATACAAAAAGTTACCTTTTCATCGTAATCTTATATGGGACATCTATTATAAAGTATTAACATTGCATTTCCGATATATTTTGTAACAAGGTAAATAATATTATATAACAAACAAAAAATAACTCGACGGCACGCGGCAAGCGCCCGAAGAATTATCTCTTCCGAAATACGTAATTAGTATAGGTAGAAACAAAATTATCACTGTCATAAACATATATGTGATATAATTTTGTAACATATAATAACATAAATCATCATTATAATAACATAAATATTTATATATTGTAAATGTGAAAATTTTTGTTATTATGACTCACCTACATAATTTATTTAGCATTGGTGGCACAAATTTCGAAAGCCTGTCTCGCTTGTTGTTGGTTTGGCAAAAAATATCAATGCTTGACACAAGTGGACTAGCACAGTAATAAGTGACGACGATCGGTGTTCATGTTAGATTTCGGTACGTCCGAGCGATAGGACAAAGTCGTCGTTCACAACAAGTTAAAACGAAAAACTATTTTTTTAATTATCTCGTCCATATGCCCATATGCTTACATCCCAGCCTGGAATATTATTGTGGATGTAAACAAATGACGTACTAGTTTTAGTGTAATTACATTAGATATAGGGAAATCTCATATTACTTTTCGGTAATATATCAGTCCTGCACTCAATTTTGAGCCGTTAGTTGTCACAGATTAAGCAATTTATGATCAGATTTAGTATCAATTTAACCTTTAAATGATATAATTTTTCAAATTTACTTAAATTAGGCATTAAAACTCACATGATTGAAACAGAGATTGAAATAGTGGATTTTAATCTTAACATACTAAAGCGCCAACGAGTTTAGACGAGGCTCCAATCTTTAGGTATATATGTCGAAGAATTTGCATCACGCGAGACCTATTTAAGGCAGAAAATAACCCGCCGCCTACATATATATTTCAACAGTTTTTAATTAAAACCCCGAGGCAACATAACGTAGGTAATTGTATGTTAGACGTTGATTGAAGTACGTATTATAAAGCCGTTCTTGTGATCGTAACTTGTAATAATACCCGACGGAGTTGAAAGTGATTTTAATGTTTTGAGAATCTAGTTACAATATTCTATCAATTAATTAAACATGGTTTGAAGAGAGTGACAAAGATAGAAAAAACAAGTCAGTTCTATAAAAATAGAAATTTTTGGCATTCGTGTTCACTGTCTACCCAGTAAGGGACTTGACCTGATAGTATTTTTAATTTATATATTAAAGTAAATTTAAAATATTAAACGAATGAAAACACGCCTGGATCAGTGGGACGGCTTCGTTATACAGAAAAGGGTGAATTGGACAAATAAATATCAATGAGTTTCTTTATCATAACATATGTATAATTATTTTTTTTAACTTCACGCCTGTAATCCCCGAAGAGGTAGGCAGAGGAATGCAGAACACTCCCACGGCTCACCGCATGCGTTTTTACGTCCCACTATGGAATAGGTGGTGAGCCTATCGCCATGCATCGAGCACATATCCAGACTTCGAACCACTACTAGAACTTTAATTTAACTTAGATTTTCTAGAAAATTTCCTAAATTAGAAAAATTCTTTTGTAGTGTTCGACCCGGGAATCGAACCCAGGACTTCCTGATCGGCAGTCGCACTTGCAACCAACACGACCAAGGAGGCAGACTATAGAATTTTGTGTGCGGATAAAAATTGTAACTAATTCCATAAACACATAACTTTAGGGCGAATAAAAAGCCTTTCAATATTTTAGTTGTATATTAAAAAATAAACAATTATTAATAAGTAAAACCGTCAGGTTATTGTCGTAGACAAAACTGTTCGGCGAACGTTCGCAGCGACCCGGTGCCTGGCACAAAAGGTCCATTAATCTGGACACAACATATGTTTATCTCTATTCAAGCATTGAAAAGGTGCAATAAATACAGTGGGTTGGCGTGGCAATTGAAACGTACACTACTTAATAAACGCCGCAATGCAACGCGGTATGGCTGCCAACTTGCCCGCATTTTTCAACGGGAAAATATTTTCGTGGAATAAAAAAGTTGTTTTCCCTGTAATTCTACATCTCATTTTAGTTATATATTTATGTATACTGCTTTTTAAATTACCATATTAATGAATGGTTGTATATTTTTTGTCGTTGTACTATTATAGATTTGGTTTAATATTGTCTGTAAACTACAAAGTTTTGACAACCCTAACTTAATTATAACATGTTCCTTGCAATTGCAATGATTGTGTACAATAAGCACCACGGCGATACGAATTTATAACTTAAACTAATTTACTGCACTTTCTGTTTTATTTAAAAGATTTACTATATAAAATGTTATAATACACGAATTAGAGATGAACCTAAAAAAACCTTACTTACGAAAACTGTAATGTGGCAACCCTATCACAATTCACTCGGTGTGGCCGGCACGGGCGCAGCCGCAATATATAGTTTGCGACAAGTGCTCTCCGATTTATCGATAACGCAACGTTTTTCTGGCATGTTTACATCACTAGTCCCATTGTAATTTGTATTGCGCTGATTAGGAACAACGATTATTTCTTGTAGAGGTGTGATGTGATATATGACTCCAGCTTGTTTTTCTCCTAACATTGTTATGTTACAATATTTGAAGCATTCGAATCGAGCGGGAAAAAGTAATGTGTACCGTATCGCGTAAAACTAGCAAATCTTTAGAATAAATTGTATATAAAAAAACAATCGTTTCGTAAATATACAGAAAAATCATGTCGCATCCTTGGTAGACTTGCGAATAAATAAAATTGTGCATCGCCTTTTTATCCCACACTTAACATACTTAATTCATCAGGCGTGTACAATCGATGAGTAATCCGTTGTACACACAATAATCGATTCTTATTCTTTATTCGATCCGGGCGTCACGTGTGGTCGGGGCGATTCGAGATCGGACGAGCGATACTGAGCGCGAATATGCTATAATGGTGAATAGCGGACGCAATATTTACAATGTCGGCGAGATTTATAAGTTAATTTCTCCATTTAACTCCTCACCGGCAGAATGTTTGCTATGTATCACGGTTTAGATTCACTTTTACCGTTTATTGAGTGATTGTGTTCAATGAGAATAAGGTTATACTCTTCCTACATTGTCAATTGCGTGATTCGAGTTTTTAAATTCGTTCATTCGTGTTTCATTAAAATGAATATTCATAGTACCTACTAAAGGCACTATAAGTTGCACTGTAATTTCTGTTATTTTGCTTACATTTATCATGATAATCGGGTTCCATTGGCTGGTTTTGTTTATAACAAATGTTGCTCCCTTGAAAATTTCATCAATTTCTTTTGTGCACATAAATATAACTTTTCAGAAACATTCGTTGTTAACATGTTATTGTCGTGTTCTGAATAATAAAATGTCATATGTTAGGACATTGCGCGCGAAAATGATACCATCATACTATTCGCAATTTTTACAAGTTTTACTAATACTCATACGAATTAACATGGCATACAGGCACTTTTAATTGAATTTTTTATAATCGTTCCATCCAACCTCATTTACGATTATGTAATTGGAGTTTCTATGATGAGAGTTATTTATGTGTGTAGCAACTTTATCAACACGTTGACGTCTAGTTTTGATTGATCGAGCTTTTCTGTAACCACGAAAAGCTATTAATAAATTATTCTCTATTTATTACTTGTACCCGTCTTATTTATTTGTTTTGAAATTGATCTTTAGCGCTAGTAATAAAATATATTTATTATTTTTGCAGTTACATTTTTCTGTACAACAATTATTGTTCTTGGTTTTGCTAAATTTAATTGACCAATGAAATTAATATGTAAATTTTTTTTTTAATTGTATCGAAGCTTGGAATTCGATTTTAGTTAGTCCGCCCTTAAGGATGTGCGCATCAACTATTGAAGGCAATATCCTTACGAAGTATTGCAATGTATGATACTGATCATACCACTGATACATACTGATATATGCTTATTCTATCCTCCGGACCAGAAAATAATAGCATATGTTACTTAAGCATAAAAATGTGTGTAGCAGTGGTGTTGCCTCATGCAAATCTGGTGAAGAGGTTGTACATCCTAAAAAT
The DNA here is from genome assembly GCA_018245835.1 of Mysoria sejanus stolli. Taxonomy (NCBI): domain Eukaryota; kingdom Metazoa; phylum Arthropoda; class Insecta; order Lepidoptera; family Hesperiidae; genus Mysarbia; species Mysarbia sejanus. The sequence goes on along the minus strand of DWEJ01001345.1, from coordinate 4,043 downwards.
GACCAAAAAATTACCTCATACGAATATTTCAAGAATATTGGATTACATTTATCGATCGTAAATCGACTGTTTTATTGTAATTTCTCTTTTATCTCGGCTTTTTTGTACTGGCGTCTTATGTTACCACGTTGTAAAACATTATGTTAGATTACACGTGATAATGTTAGTACAACTAGTATCAAGTTCCTACTCAGAGCTTATCTTGACCGCGAGCGCAATTTACTTTACAAGCCGTTCCGTTGTATTATCACGCGGGCAGTAAAACATAATAATAATATCATTATATGATTTATAAGTATTTTTTCTTACGGATTACTCTGCAATTTGCTCTTAATTTGTTTTAAAATACTTCAGCTTATTTGCGTGCCGGCCATGTTTGGCGAAGTGTCAAAATGATTCTCCCGCCCGAATAAATGTCACCCGTCCTTTTGTTCTGACGCATCTGTGCACTAATTGGTGATGATGAAATAGATTGCGTGATTTCGTTCTGAAACTTGCAAAACATTACTATAGATTCGAGTTATTTATTAAACAATATATGACCTTTATTCTAATTAGTATTATAAATGTAAATTATACGTACACGTTAAATGAGAAAATTGTAATATTTTTGTATTAATTAAATTATTGTCATTAGTGCCGAACACGTTTTATTAAAAAAATATTCGAAGATATCCTGAATTCTGGGAAAGGGCACACTCTGTTTATTTTTATGTAAGTTCCTTGATAGCTCAGAACGCGTTAAAGTAGTCTATGCTTGATAAATTACAATATTGCTAGAGACTTATAAAGCGTTACTTGCCCTGATGCGTTGGCGATCACAAATGATTTGTAAAGTTAAGCAACGTCAAGCACAGCTATTTCTTGGATAGATTACCTCTGGCGCCAAATTCTCATAAGCGTTTTTATGCTTAGGATGGCGTGTTATAATTAGTATACTAAAATATATGTAGGTCGAACATTAAAGTAGCGTGTTCCATTATGCTCTAAGCGACATACAAATGCGGGGTCGTACACAAGCTGGTATGAAAACCTTTGCATATACCCATATAGGACTTATGTAGATTGCTCTCGCATAATAATATATTAGGTATCAAGTTTTTTTTATGGCTTCGTCCTAGATTCTACTCGTACGTCCGGCGGTGTTGTTGCGAGGCGCGATGCTTCCTAGATAGACGATAATGTTACTCTAACTAGTATCAAATTCCTGCTAAGATCTTAATCGCTGGTTGTATTAGCGCGTTCCAACGCTCGTGGTGTTTGTGATAGGATGAAGCGAATTTGTCTTTATTAACTTTCGTTTAAATAAGCTTGTAATTTAATGTCTTAATTATAACTATAGGTTTTTGATTAAAATCTGAAGTATTTAAGCTTTGATAATTAAAAATGGTATAATTGCCTTTAACTTTAGGTTCTTGGTGTTTTATTATTTATTCTTGGTGTGTTTTGTAGTTTATTACATTCACGTTTAACCGTTTTTACAGTACTGTAACGATTTAAAATTAAAAACGCGGTTGGTAGACGAATACACTGTTATTAGTCTGTGTTGATGAGTATCATACTTGTTATGACTTTATTTACGACTTAATTCTGTCAATTTAGCTGGAACGCTGTATATATCCTATGCTTCTAAGCGGAAAAAATTTACACAAAATTACCACATACCTTTGATGTTCGAATTTGTAGTGTTTGTTCGACCGAAATATTTCTAGTAAGACAAATATTCAATACCTATACATAATAAGACGATGCTATTAATAGTTCTTACGTACATACATATTGATGGTCAGTTGTTCTATTGTGTTCCTAAATATAATTTAATGACCCAAATTATCACACAATCGCGCATACATTAGTTTTTATAATATTCGCTTCGCGGCCGCATCATTGCACCACACCGCGTGCCCTGCAACGAGTCGCCATAAACACTTATAAAGCATTGTGCTGGCACTTAATTAACTCCGCGTAGATTTATTGCGCCGAGTGCCCCTTGATACGGCGGGCGACCGGTTGCCGAAATGATTCTTTTTCATCGGTTAATTGAAAAAACTAGGATGATAAAATTTTTATGCGGACGATGCTGTAGCGATCTGTGTACCTGTTTTTTGGTAACTAAAGTTGGTTATGCTAAATGTGGTTGATGGCCTATGAATATTCAGTATGTTAGGTTGGCGATAGTTAACACCGGCATGGAGTACTTTAATAGGCTATTAGAACAATTTTTCCATCGCCTGGGCGCTAAATGTTAGCCATAGATGCCTTATGGATGCAGATTAATCATTTTCATGTCTATACATTAAATATTAAAGCCACTTTAAATATCAGGATCTTTTATTTGAACTACGAATAATTTAGTTACAACATAGTCAGATTAACTCTTGACGAGTAGTTTTAAAGCTGGATTAAATGGATTCTTGGTACTCATTCGATGTCTGTCGCTGACTTGAATATAATAATGATGTTATTTAATACACAGCAATATAAGTTATAGAATATCTATCTGTCTCTATTTAAAGAGTGTAACTTATAAAACTAGTAATACATATTAATAAAAGCGGCCGTATCCAATGCTAAAAATAAATATCTATTGTTTAAAGTAACGTGATGATAATAACTTTTTGCGTCCTGATAATTATATTTTTATGTCATGATAATTATACTATATGTCGTAATATCTTTTGTTATAATATTAATTTATCAAAGTTAAGTTACGTTATTGATTTATTAAGTAGGTACCTCTATTTATATTACAATTTTCTCTATAAAGTGATATACATTCATGTCTGACATATATTGAGATTTTTGACAGAATTACCCATTTCAAGGTGAGGTGCAGATATTATAAAATTTTCGTATACAACGTCTTCTTCGTTATTCCTTATCTAATACTGTTAACAATAAATGTCGTCGGCGTCTAGCAGACGCTAAGAAATGGGCATAAGAATAATACAATCGCCCCGAGTGTAACCCGAGCATTACATGTCAAAAGTTACAAGTGAAACATGGTGCCCTCTACACGTGCGTGCAGGGTTGTCGCAAATGTGATTCAAAATTTAGACTCGTGTTTAGTTCGATTTCTCATTGGTTTTGTTCGTATTAGTTAAGTATGCAAGTTTGTGTTAATATTTGACGATATATTTAATCTTGATTAGTAAGATTAAGGATTTATTTCTGTCACCTCAAATTTTTTTTTACCTCTTATTCTTATTGCTAGTCACAAGGTCATTTCACACTGTATAGTGTTTTTCATTCCTAATACTTATATTATAGTTAGTTTTATTATCAATAAATATACAATTATACCTTGTGTATGCTCATCTTGCCCGGATGAGTTTTAAACTTCTGGATACTGCCAACCCTATTTACATGTATAACACAATAATATGTTGGGGAACGTGTATAAGCGTATTAAGTTAAGGCAGGGTCAGACATGTCTTGTTCAACAATTAATTAGTGAGATGAAAGATTATGGCACCTTTTTGCGTTACCCTTATCCGTCCAGCTAACGACTTAGCTGAACACGAGAAATATGTTAGTATAAAGTTAGACATATTAGTTATATTCTTCAGTACTCCTGAACTAGTTTACTTCTACAGGTTTCCTCGCAAGTCTTTACTTGTGCTACATATATTATTTTTTCTATCCTTTAAATGTCTTTTTAATTGGCGTATATATTACGCTATGGTGTAATAAATTAAACACAGGCTTAATTTGACCATTGTGCCGTTAGCAAGGTGTGTGTCGCCCACTTCGGTCAGCTGATGAAAGAATAATGACAATCAGCATAATACCTACCAGGCATTTTTTGTTATATTGATTTATTTTTACTAAACTAGCCGTTGTTTTTGACTTCTTTTGTGTTTTCGGGGAAGTGACATTATGTGGTCAATAAAATATCCTATCTCCTACCTCGGTTGATATGCCATAATCCCAGTAAATTACAATAATAACCAACATTTGTGAGATTTGTGAAGTGAAAACTAATAAAAATTACTGTAAAAGATATCATACTTGTATATACTTTATCGACTTAAGATGCATGA
>DWEJ01001344.1:0-13268 GCA_018245835.1 Mysoria sejanus stolli | reverse complement strand
AAACGTAACCGGTGAGACGTGGGAGTGTTCTGCATTCCTCTGCCTACCTCTTCGGGGATTACAGGCGTGAAGTTACTACCGTAGGTGTGTAAACATTATAATAGGTACAAAGTAATAATTACATTGTGAGACAACTTACACACGACAACACACACATGAGCTATGTTTCGCTTAATTTGGATGAGATTGGAGTTACGCGAGCCTATGATTTATTATCTATTATTTATCTATTTCCAAATTAGACAATACCAATGGTATTTTTATCAGACATATGATAAACTACAAATATACATAGACTTATGAGAAAATATAACAATTTCTTATATAGATAAATCTACACCCAAATATACGTAGATCAAACGCTTATGTTCATCACACAAAAATACATATTTGGATGTAAATGGAATCCACAATGTACTCGGGTGTCGCTCAGTAGGCAGGGTGTTTGACCACTGGATCACACGGTCAGTTTTAATTAAGAATAAAACTAGCTGTATTCGATTATATAAATTTATATTAACTGCGTGGACGAATACCGCTTCGATGGTATGCATGAATTTTAAAACAAAAAGTTTTCCTTTTAAAAGTACCACATTGATTTTAATTTTAAAATATAACTTTGAGTTTGACTATACTTCTTGTTCTGTTGTATTTTGACTTTTGTTGTACTTTGAATTACATCTCACAGTAGGAGTAGGGGTTCATCGACCCGGCTTACTTTTTTAAATTGTATGTATCGCTCTATAGGTGAATATATTATTTATATCAATTAATGAATATAAAAATACGTCGATAGCAGGTAATAATTGTAATTTCTTGAATATATTAAAAGATTAGTATTCCGATAATCAGAATACACAACTTATACATGATATGAACGTATGGAAATAATTTTCTCTTTGGATTATTCTTTTAATTGAAAACTAAATCTATTTTCTTCACTATTCTTGATGGCGAAAACAAGAGTTAAGAAGACACTAGACATGTCGCAAAAATTATTAGTAGGTATATCGCATTCAATTCAATTCTTAATTTAATGCGGGCTATAGAGCAACAGTCAAATGAATTAACGTAATAATTAATAACATTTAACCAATCGATTTTTTACACAGATGTAGCGCAAAATGTGTCAGTGTTTTAATAACTGAACGACAACCAAATTACAATGAATATTATCGTATCAAAATCTGAATGTTTGTATTATATAAGTATCTAAATAAATTGAGATAATAAATTAATAATTAAGATTAAAATGGACGTAATAATAAATCATCGAATTGGTTCCATAGTTAAGGTGTGTTTCATATTTTAAAATGTACATAAAGTATCTATATATATTATATAATACATGTAGAATGAAAATTACTATTACGAGTACATTAAACATAATTATGACGATTCGTAAAGAAACCCTGCGCCAGAAGCCGGTACAGCGATGGACTTGTTGTTTATAAAATGCTATCGACGAGAGATGATTTTAAACTGAACGATAACGCGAGAGATTACTGTATCTGGTTCGCAATCTATTTAACAATGATAAACCATTCTGTTTCTAGTTCGCTCGCACTTCCATACGTCGCGCGCTATCGCATCTAAAAATATGAACGGAAAAACATACGTTTGTGCAATGATAAAAAGCATTTCATTTATGAATAATACTTACATGTTAATAATTGTTTCAATAACGGATTGTAGTTTCAATTATATGCCGTAATGGAAAGTGATACAAGTCATAAAACCTTCACATCTTAAGTTTCTCCATAAGGCGTGTGAATTCTGTCAACCTGCGCTTGGCTAGTGCGCAGACTAAGCCCTTAACATATCTTATTCAGATAGAACATCCGTGTCTGATAGTCAAATGATAAAAGGCTCGATAATAATTTATAACATTTTAGATTATTAGCGGCTGGTGGCTGAATAGCGCAATCTACTCATTTAAAACTAAAAGACCTGACCTTTTTACCACCAAGAACCTCCATAGGTGAGGTCTATGTCCAGCGGAGGAATGAGATAGGCTGATCATTATAATGTCTTTTCTACAGCGTGGATCAAGTTGGGTCTATGTAATATGTTATGTGTATATAATGTTATAATCTGAGTGTGTGTCCCGCAGGAGGGTCGCCGCGGCGCGGTACGACGCACGGCGCGCGCGCACCATGCTCGCCAGCATCAAGGGCTTCTGGAAGGTGTGCCGCTATGGGGACATGTACATGGTAACCACACTGCGTCATTGTAACACACGACAAGCTTTTGTGCAGCACGTACTACTACCTACGTGGTATAGACTTTACTAACTGTCCAATAATTTTATGGGTTATTCAGCAGGAATATACATGTATATATTGTAGCTAGAACTTGCTATGGATTTTAGCGAAGAATCCTTATGATGACATATTAAGTAAAAAGTATCTCTAGTAAAAAGTGGTGATTTAAAAAAAGAGCAATTTAATAACTGCAAAAATATGCAGTATATTAAATTTTGGTTGTAAAATACGTTGTTAACGTAATAAAAATATTCTTGTAAAAGTAAAGGTAAGAGTTTTGTAGAATTAATGTGAAGTTGTCCGTACATAATGTAAGGTTACTACATAATGTTAATTGTAGTAAAAAATATGGGACACTCAAGAACCGCGATGGTGTTATCCCAACGCTATCGCTGAGCCTTGTTAAGTGGGACAAGGCGAGAGATATACGACACTGCTTAGGCCTGAATTGCGCCGATGAATTGAATACATACATACATATTATATTCGCATAACGTGTGTCATATAGTGTAAATTATCTAGAATATAGAAGTTTGCCATTGTCATATCTATTAAAGTAAAGGTTTCAATAATAGTAGAGACATAAGGCTCAATTCACACTGTAGACAGACTTACATACATTGATAATTGTTTTCGTGTAATGAAAGTTGGATGCAGCGTAGGAGTTTGATAATCGATTCTTAGCCGGGCACTAACTACCATGAGTATCCATCCTAGTGCATTCATATAACAATAAATTGTTATTCAATTACAATAATGTTTGCAGTGGAGAGAGCGTGCGTGCGTGCGTGCGAAGTGGGATTGAATGACAACGATGCGAATTCAGTTCAAACCTCGTATAATAGCCTTTATAAGCTACATATTTTTTCAACTCGTTGCGAAATGTGATTAGTATCATATAATATAACATACATTCGCTAATTTAGTTAAGTTAGTATTAATTTACTACAAGGTCCATACGTCTTGGTTAGCTATAATAATAGTAATATAATAAACCTACAATATATACAATAAAAGAAGCGCACATAACGTTTGATAAGAATAAAGGTGACTCGACGCATGGGTGTGCGTCGTGAGGCCTCCTTGGTTCCCAAATTTGTACTTGAACGGGAGAGAGACGACGGACATTTGCGTAACATTTTTACATCAGGCTCTACCGTTCTACTGCTTCTTAACATTTTCGCTCCAACGATAAATTACGATACAATAGAGCTATTTGACATTAGTAATTGTTTACGTATTTTCTCTATCGCTATGATTACGCTCGATTAGGATCTGTGCAGTATGATTGAAATAACATTCGAACATAATTATTTAGAATCGTTATTTTTCTTTAAATAGAACCGAGGCTGGAAAAGATTTCTATTGGCTTTGGATGACCGATTTATGTAGCTTTTGCTGATACATTAAAATAAAACAATAAATATCGAGACGCACTCATAAACGTGTTTTAATTTTAGAACATAGATTAATTATGCAATCTAAAGGTAACGCACGTCGAGTGTTGCCACACATTTTTAGCAACACCGATTGCCACCGACCATAAGTACGGCGGCACACACGCGTACAGTCCGATCAGGTGCGCTCTGTAGGATTCTATCAATGCATGCGTTACGTAGCGCACGCGGTGCGTGTTACGCGTATCGACTGAATATCGCGTCGAATTTTGTTCAAACATCGGTAAATAACATTTCTAGTAGGTACTAGTATCACCGTAGTATATTTATAGAATGTTAAATTAATTAATAATGTTGAATATGAGCTAAGTGATCACAAAGCAGGCACAGTTTGTGTTATGGTAACAAGATGGCCACCTACCTACCACCTACAACATATACCTACGAGTATGTGCATATAAATATATACTTACACAACCGTTCATTTTGTACTACATAAAAATTAACTGTTACATCATAACAAAACTCGCTCACTCCTTTATCTATCCGTCGCTTTCTAGTTTAATTGGCTCAGATATAGCTTACTTTAAACCCGTTCTTATAGTGCTTAGCTGGCACTACTGTCTTGGAGACAAGTTTGACACGCAATCTGACGTGTGCATGAAGGTGATTTTCCATAAAGCAATTATTGACCTTTATATATAGAGTAATTATATAATAAATCAGGGCTTACGCGTTGTACATTGTCGATTAATATTGTTTTCTCAGATCAAATTAACAACCGATGTAAGGAAATCTATTAATACATTAGAAGAGATAAGTTACCGAAATGTAATAAATGTCAAATACTTATTTAAAATTGTTATGTAAAATTGTCATCTATTTATTTAGTGAGATGTAACAATGTCATATACTTGTTTAGGACATGACACAGCTCTCCCTTACATTTGTTATCTCTGCACTTCGTACTTGTTCATGATACGCCTTGTAACTATGTATATGTCATACTCTAAATGAAATTCCATTTTACCCCTACAAATAAATGTGACACACAACGTGAACCGTTGTTTATCATTGTTACTATATCACCACGCCAGGCTCCCGAAGCTTTAGGTAGAGAACATAGAGTGCGCAAGGTCTTCATCCATACGAAACCATTATCTGCGTATAATTAAAATCATATGCAATGACAATGATAAGTTTGATCGGGCTCAAACATTCCACAAAGTACATTCTTGTTCTTGGCTTTCAAGATATCAGTACTTGTCTAAATTGAACAAGATTTATTTATAGTATCGATAAGGAAGTTTAGAATTTTTTTTGTTGAATCCAATCAGCCTATTACTGTCTCCCTGTCAGGAAACATATTCGCTTACTTCCTCATGTCTAGGTGAAACTGGTTTTTGACTTCTGTACTAGTAGCGGGATGTGAGGCAAAGTGTAGAAAGATTTTTACGTTATGTTCGCAAGCCGTAGATACCTCGCAAGTATGCAAATTTGATGGCCAGTAATAAAAGTGACATTAGAGTATAAAAAATATCATAAACATTTTACGTGATAATAAATAAAAACAAATGCAACAGACCGAGTTCAGCTGAACGTTCAACGTTCAACTTTGGTGACAGTGACGAAACGTAATTAAATACACAAAAAAATCCGTGAACATTGCTCTAATACAAAAAAAAACATATATAAACACATAAAAAGCTTGTAACTACCGAGTAATTTTCGCTTCCGGCGACGCTACACCCGGCGACGCGCGAGCCGCGTATAATGTTATAATGATCATCCAATAACCGCTACGTAAGGACGGGACGCGGACTACGTTTGGGAAATAAATGTAGTTTTAAAATTCTAATGAGCAGCCATGGACCGATACAGGTCGAGAACGATGGCAACGACGATGAAGAACATTCTGTCATACATCAGGTACCATTAACTTAAAAAAGGCTGAATATATGTAACAAATACATATAGGAAATCCTTCTAAATATTAAACAGGAATTTCCTAATAGTATACACGCTGTAACATTAGCGATGATCGTAACAAACGGGAGGGGAGGGTGAGAAGGAAGGGGGGGGAGAGCAAAACGTAAATTACGCTCTTGAACTTGACCGTGTGTACAGGCGAAATGACCGCGCGGCCACTCAATGCCGCGGAGTTTTTATGTGCTCTATGTAGAGACCTTGCATATCATTATTATTTTGTTCATATACATAAATATTTTTGTCATACATCGAGCCAACACCCCTTTCTTTATCAATACGACGTACAAATTTATTGTGTATTAGTCCTGAGAAACAAAACCCTTTTTTTGTGTTTTTCACTTGATATGTAAAAAGTAAATTGCATCCTTACCAATTCTCAACTAACTAACAATCACTCTGTAGTTTCAGAGCGGAGGATTGCGGTACGTTTAAAAATACAAATTGATATATCACATAAGAGGTTTCCAGAGCCCGGCAACATAAGCCGACTTCAAATGTATATTAGACAAATAACAAGATACCTTCAAAATTAAGCAAAACGGATATCGAGCACCCGTTTTCCGACATTTCGATTGCACAATATTCTACAAACTTAGGCTAATACTTATGCGCTTTCTGGAACCTGTTGTTACATTAACGAGACTGTACACTTCGCATATAAAAACTAAACTTGATGAGATGAAAACGATTCCATTAGACCCTAATTAATATTGTTCTAGAATCATCTGTGAGGTAATCGCTTGACTCGCGCTAAAATTTTGAACAAAAAAAGAACAATTAAACAATTTCCACAAACATGTGGACGTAATAATAATGTATTAATGGACATGTAATGATGTAATTAATGGACAGAATGTTATAATACAATAACAAATTATGTTTTTACTGTGTTACGTAATATATCTCATTGAATATAGTATTATGACCTCCTTGTTGGCTGAGTGGTTGGTTCCATGCGTGACTATTGTATGCGAGATGTTGGGTTTAAATCCCGGGTCAGGTATTGTTTCTAGTTAAAATTTCCAGTAATTGCTCGGCCTTTGTATTTGTGTGGGTTGTTTGGCAATAGGCCCACCTTGCAATCCAATTGCGTAAATTAACTGATAAAACGGAGGAGAAGTGCTCTCTGCCTACTCAGTGAGGGACCCGGCGTGAAGATATGTATGTATGTAGAACTACACTTATCTGCCTATATCTTAGACAAGATTACAGCATTACAGGCAGTATGTTTAGAAAATAGTGCATACTGTTGCAACAAAACAAGATGGATAAAATCGATCGCACGTATGTACATATTGTTATATAGGAACCGGTTAGTAGATCGTAAGTAACAATTGTGTGTAACGGCCATTATGTAAGCCTTAATGGGTCTCCGCGGTATACATATTTATGTATAACACAATTATATGTTTAACTCAAACCGTGTTGACCGACTCACACCGACGATGTATGAACACATTACAGAACACCACAAAACTATACAAGGTCGCAACTGTCCTTTTTTGGCTTATTTCATAATGTTTTGTGAAGTTTCTAATTAGTGGCATTAGGGTCATATCCCTGCATACTAGTATATAATAGCTAACGTCAAGTAACACTTCGCTGTGTTACTTATATTAATATGAATTCAAGAAAAAATCGGAATAATTTAAGAAATAATTGAAGTAAACAAGTTTACAGTTATTAAAGTACTGGGCGCGCATAACCCGTGGAGGTCGAAGCGATCGACGGGAAGGCAAGGCCAGGAGTTCAGTTTCGGTAATTTGAACTTTTATTTACTTCCGATACAAGTTTCTCTGGTTGACAAGGTTTAGACTCTCGCAATGAAATGTGCCATAACGCAAAACATTTGCATTTTTAAATAGGCTTTAATTTACATGTTATTGGTATACTTAATAACGTTCGACCCTAAGTGGATTTCGTATCGATTTGCTATATTAAATATAAGAAATTACTGGAAATATCGAGTCCTCAATAGTCCTTGGATAATACAGAAAATTGGTAATACAGAAATGTCATTTGACATCGGCGCGAAAAACACATGTGGCCTTACGTTCACCGAGACCCGAGCTTAATAGCGAATTATAGCTTCTAGAAGTGTTCTCGGAAACTCTAGAAAAACCCTGAGTGTGGTTTTATAGATAAGTTGTATCACTTGAAGGTCAATATTCATGATGTAAGTAAGACATGTAAACAGCATACTTTTTTATGAACATATGTAGTATTTTTATGATAATACATTTTAACATAACATCTTGGCACAAATTATAAACAGCCACCTAACATCAAATTAGGGAGAATCGATGCAATTAAAATTAAACAGGTGATAACATACAGTAAATATATAACGTACATAATATAAAATAGGTATAGATAACTACACGCAGATCAATGAAGCTCGCTCATTAAACAGATACTTGCCCTGGGTGCAAGTCCAATCGAAAATCTTCTGCACAATAATTAGTTTGAGCACTGACTCGACGGGTCAGTCACAGCTGGCTAACCACTGATCAGCAGTGATGCATGTGTCGGGGGCTGCGTAGATGTAATGTAATACGAGTCTATTTACTTAACGGTTACATTACATAGTGTATGTGGAAATACCCAACGACTCGAGCGGCACATGCGACCGTCAACTGCGTGCGGCGCGGCTCTTGAATAGCGCGGCGTTATATTACAGTGAGTTATACTTATCAAGTACCTACTTGCTGATAGAAAATATCTTACTTGATTAGAAAATATCATTTTCAGTACTTCTATATATCCGTGTGAAAGTCGACATAATATATAACTAACATATGAGCGGGGGCACGCTTAGTGTGTATTTGCCCTTCGCACCGACAGATTGGCATGATTTTGTGGCTCACAGAGATTTATACCGACCATATCGGAATCGATCTCGCCGTAAGTAGTTCTCAACGTTAATTACCTATTTCCTTTCAACGATAGCGAATAAGACGAAACATTATAATTTATTTATTTTAAATTGTATAATTCACCCGGATGATTTCAATATGGAGGAAATACTTGCAAGTTTGAAAGTTTCACATGTGATATTTACTTTCAAACTAATCGGATTACAATTCGAGCAAGATACACTTTTTATTTATAATTAATTATAAATCGAGAGAGTACTTCCGTTATATCAAGCGTCAAACTCGAACAATAAGTTGTACATGTGTGTTATAATTCCATATTGCAACATTCGTAAAATAGTTATGATAAAACGCATATCACAAGTATTTTCCTTAACGATATTCGGTCGCTTTTAAATTGCAGCTTCGCCTTAAAAGTTAGAAATGACACAAGTACTTAAAACTGATTTGTAACACAAAACCTACAGTTATAATTAATCAGTTTAGAATGTTACATAACCTTTATATACCTAATATTATATAAATGATATATATCCCATTTAACTATCAATTGAGACTGATTTTCGATTCGATATGAGATTCGAACGCTTTCATCGAATAGTTTTAATGACGTCCAGTTGAAATGCACCATCGTCACATAGGACGTACAATAGGACACGTATAGTACGCCGGTATCAACTTCGTAAACAGCCCGCCTGCGCGCATCGAGCACGAAGCGTCACGTAAACAAGAGCCACAATCGAATCGTTAGCGCTCTTTATTAAGGATCGCGGGGAACATGAATGCGCGTCCACGTAGGTAACTATGTGTAGCAATTTCCTAAGTCATCTCAAATAAACATAGTTTACATGAGTCGCATCGGCGTAACGACATAATGGCACAGCTTGTATCTCGTCCGTTCCGGTGGTTACGCCGCTTCACGATGTACGACGATGTGGACCGCGCACGTGGTGCAGCCATTACAAATCTGTTGCAGACTTAAAAGTAAAAAACTTTGCACAATATTTAACAGAGAAAAAAGTGAGGACAAAAAGTTATAAACTGCAATTTTCAATACGAATTATATGAGTTCGTTCTAAAAACTAAATGGATGTGTAGTAATTTTAAATTTTTAACTCGCGAAATCGGTATCACATTCAAGAGGTTTTTTTTATTGCGTATAAATACTTGACTGCCTCGTTGGTCGTGTTGGTTGCAAGTGCGACTACCGATGGAGAGGTTCTGGGTTCAATTCCCGGGTCGAACAGTACAAAAGAATTTTTCTAATTTAGAAATTTTCTGATTTAGAAAATTTCTAGAAAATCTAAGTAAATTAAAGTTCTAGTAGTGGTTCGGAGTCTGGACATGTGTCCGATGCATGGCGATAGGCTCACCACCTTTTCCATAGTGGGATGTAAAAACGTATGTGGTGAGACGTGGGAGTGTTCTGCATTCCTCTGCCTACCTCTTGGGGGATTATAGGCGTGAAGAAAAAAAAAATATAAATACTTCATAATCTTTTCACATTTATTCCTGATATGTTTTTCAATTTTAATTATTCAGCATTTTGCTTATAAAGTTTCGAAAGCAGCGTAGAATAAAGTCTATTGAGTTTTGTTCAGTAAGGAACTGATATACAGTTGATGATGATAAGAGCCTACATACAGTTTTACTCTGGAGGCATATCATCCCAGCATCGTTGCAGTGGCACGCAGAAATAATACAATATCAATCGTTTTATCACAGTTTTGTTGAAGAATGATTTTCAAATTCTTTAAGTGAAGTCTTGTTATCTAATTTAATATATATAGATTAATAGATACCTTATTATTAGATTCATTATATGTATATGCATACTGATTTTTATAACGAGACGTTATAAAACCTTCCATTAAATACACATTAGAGTGTATTGAATAATAACATTGTCTTACGGAAATCGTCACGGCTGACTCATGGTGCAATTGTTAATATTATGGCCGCCACCTGCTTATCTATAAAAGTAATTGCTTAATACAAGTCCATCAAGAAATATAGCTAAAGGATATAGTCTCGACACGCGCTACTCTACAATGATTTGATGCTTTAACAATGATTCAATTTGCAATAGTTACACCGTGTACTGAAAAATTTTTGACTTTAGATATTTAGGCTCCCCATTAAAGCCCCACGTTTGTTTAATATCAACCATCATTTCTGTGCATCCTCAAAGCTAATTTTACTATAATATATTATCATCATATTCAGCCTATTGCAGTCCATTTCTGGACATAGGCCTCACCTGAAGGGTTTTGCACATAATCCTCACACTAGGCATGATAGTTGGGAATCGCAGAGCACAGCTGCTCGCACCGCCTGCTCTGCTGCCCATAGGAGATAGAACTATACGTACCTCACAGTTCGATTCAATTTATTAAGACAAATATCTTGTAGACGCGTAGAACGTTCTAGAACATCGTGTAATATTTTGAATGGCCGTACATTAATCATTTTCGATGTTTCTCACTAAGACGTGTTACATTTTCGAAACAAAAACATGACAATATTGTTAACTATTTCTAATCATGAAGTTATTTCTCGGGTAAATGGATAATGCTTTTCTATGTTTATGCTCTTCTATGTTATCTAAATGTTTCTTTATGTTCGTTTGACGGCTTGATTCATGTGTATTTTGGATGGATTAGAAAGAAGACTTCTGACCGACAGAAATCTTCGAAACCGGTTTGTGTATGAAGATAGTGTTGAACGTAAAGAAGCAAGGTCTGTGAGGATAGAGATGAATGCCGCTGTGGATAGAAGTTCCTCTGAAGTGACCTCACGTAATGATATAATAATACAAAAAATTGCAATAGATATTATTAAATAATTCTCAAACGATTACCTATCGTTAAATATCTGATGTATCGGGCTGTGTATTTATCGACAGCTACACGGCTCCACTCGGGTTCGATCATTAATTCTGAACGGCGGTTGTGTCGTCGCGTCGTGTCGCGGTCGTTAGTCCGTCGGTGATCGTTAACGAGCGGTCAATTAGTCGGCTCCACAACTTATAACCGATATTAACTCGTCGACGTCGTCACGTGTTCGTACAAACGTGTAATTTACGTGTCACGTTATCCCATGTCTATTTTGACTCCGAACGCCGCGCGCGCCGCCAATGCCGTCTTCCCGAATTATGTGTCAATGATCTCGGAAATAACCGCGTTCAGTAAACACTGTGTCTATCTACAATTCTACATAGTCTCAACTAATCTACGGTTGATTTCTCGTACGTGTTCGAGTGTCATATATAAATGGAAACGTTTCTACAGGCATCTAGTGCATTCTACATCTTGGTGAAGATATTAGCAACCATGAGACGAGAACGATTCTTTTTGTGCGTGAATGTAACCCACATGACGGCCTTCTTGAAACTGTTTTTCCTGAGCAATTTAATACGATTTATTAGCAAGAAGATGAAGCCGAAGGTGAGTTCAATACCTTCGCAAAAAAAATATGATTATTGTCGATAGAACTAGCGCTAATTTATTGCGATTTATGGACGACTTTCACATGGTATATTATATTTTTATCGCTAAAATTATACTAGGGAATTTGTGTACATATTGATTGTACACAATTTATGTAGATAGCGAGTCCCTATTGCCAAACATCTCTATCCTCACAGACTCTGAGCAAACCGTATACTGCCTTCATCGAGCCCTTGTGATATGAATGTTTTGTGATCGCTTAAGAATTTTCTATAACATTCGTTTATTTTATTGACATAAACTAGTTAATCACAAAGCTACGTGACGTAAAGTTTGCACAAATGTTGCAAACATAAGAAGACAATGTTTTCAAGAATTCCATTATGGATATAAAAATGATGGTGTTTGTTTGTTAATTTACTTGTACGAGTAATTCAAATGTTGATATAGGTTGATGTCTTCGGTTAACTATAATTAAAAAGATACAAACATTTGAAAATAAAATATGGTATGGTGGTATAAATTGTTTAGCGGTCAACTAAATTATATCATATGTAAGTAGGATAAACCAATCTTGTAAGAGCTATTTTCTAATTGTGCAGGTGTTGGCGGCGCTCGCGGCGCAGTCCATCAACATCTCGGTGGGCTTCTGCCAGGGCTTCTCCGCGGTGCTGCTGCCCCAGTACCAGCACGAGCACCCCAGCATATCGTACGAGCAGAGCTCGTGGATTGGTAAGTGCGACTAGCAATTCTATTCTCGATAGTTAACTCGACCACGTGCTTAGAAATGTAAGATAATTTAAGTATAAAAAGTTTTACAACCATCGCCTCAACATTTAAGTAGCTCATTAAAAGTAATTACTTACTTCTACATAAATATAATTAAATATGAAGAACAGTATACGAATTTGCACAAACAAACTCGTCTGGCAAGTTGTTTTTGAACCGATGGCTAATATTGTTTATTTTAAAACAAATTCTAAACGCTTGTAATAATACAGGAATGTAATGAATTTATTTCAAAATCCTAAATTTAATTGCATCAAAAATACCTCTACATGTACATATAATGGCCATCAAAATCATATTTTACATGTTATGGCACTTTTAATACTTTTTAAACACCTCATAGACCGGCAATACACCGAAGTGAAAAGTTGGAGGAAAACCATGTTCGCTGTTCTTTTTATTGCTATATCGGTGTGACTTTGGCACGAGAATGAGTATGAATTTAAACTTACGTTTATGTACGCATTAAGCCAGTGATAGCCTAGTGGTTTGAAATCCGACCTC